>JAVTVJ010001968.1:0-55408 GCA_034509425.1 Eopsaltria australis | reverse complement strand
CCCCCCCCCCCCCCCCCCCAAATAAAAGATTAATACAGACTTTGAAATTGTTAATAGAGAATCCAATCTTTATTTAATAGATGATGAAAATATTCTTAAACACTTTCAGTAGGGTAGCAAAACTGAAGCTAAACCATGTGTAGCTATGGTGTTGCTCAGGGCTTTGTCATGCCATTGGAAATATGACATATTATTGCAGAAAAGACAGTCTGTGGAAGTTGGACTTGAGATGTTGGAGGCACCAGGCGCCCTCTTGTGCTGTTTCTCTAGGAGCAGCATAAGGTGAGCAACTTCCCGGGAGCAGAGGCTGAGCCAAGCTACAGCCTTGGTTTTAGTTTCATTTGGGGAGTAACTGGTGTGTGCTTTGGCACCTAATTGTGATCCAGTGTGGTTCTGATGTGTAGGAGTTACTCCGCTCTAGCTCTACAGTGTGGCCATTCAAAATGAAGCTTTGAACAGAAAAAAAAGACTTAAACTTGCATCTTCCAAAAGACAAAAATCAAACCTTTAGATTCGCACAAAAGTAGCAATGTCTCCTAAGTACTAAATTTCTCTGATGTGCCAGATCTTAAGTTTGAAATTCAACTTCACTGACTGTTAATAATATGATGCAAGTTTAGATTTTTTTTTTTATTTGTTTCTTTGGTTATTTAGATTGTGCTGTATGTTTATAATCATTCACCTCTTTGGGCTGTAATAGTATCAGGAAAATGTGCTGTATCTCCTTGAAAGCCAGTTGTGGGTCTAGTCAAATACTTTTTCAGATTGCTCACTGCAACTGTCTGAAAACACCTAATTTCTCCAGATACCAGACCATGAGCAGAAGTGCAAACTCTGAAGTAAATGGGATACATCAATGTGGAAAGTTAATTAAACAGCTATGTTAGATCTGAAAACATGAGTCTTCAGTCACTTAATGCCTAAAGAAAAAAGTTTCACCATTTTTTAATATGTAGAACTGAAAGTCATTCAAAGGACACAAATATCATCATTTTTCTGGCCTGACGCAAAGTCTCAAACTTACTGGTACCTCCAGGATGCAAACACAACTAAGCATAACATGTGCCTTGCCAGCACTTTTCTGGCTCTTCAGAGATTAAAGATGTTGCTTATTTCAGGCTTATTGACTCAGAGCAGTTTTAGAGTGGGGTACCTGCCATTCTGTGACAACATTTATAGCAAAATAGTCATTCATATCAAGTTTCTCTCTGCATGAAAGCTCCTGAGGGTTATGACTATCTCACAGAGCAGCAGCTAAAATATAAAAGGGGAATGATTGTGCTGGGCCTGGCTGAGATCCATCTATCTAATACTGATCCTGTCTGCAGCAGACACTGTAAGCAGGTGCCTTGATAAAAGCCTAAGAGAGCAGGTATAAATGCTTCCTTCTGGACTGCTGTCTGAGCTTCCAACATTTTTCATGTCTTGAGCTGAATGTGGAGTTTGTGCATTTAGAAAACCTTGAAAGATTTAATTCCCAAGATTCTTCCAATCCTCCACTAAGCTAATACTAAACTTTTGCATTCACAGCAACCTTGTTGCACTGATGAACTTGAGCCATTGTGAGCACTAACCATCTTGTCTCCTGTCTCCTATTTTTAAGAGTTATTTGCCTCAGAAGAACCATCTCATGACCATACCTGATGCTGTGTGAAAAATAATCTAGGCTGACATTTGGTAATCCGTGGAGTACTACTGGGGGGGGGGAGGGGGGGGGAGGAAGCGGGGGATGTACCCTTCCTTTGCCCAGTGAAGTCTTTGTGCTGACATTTGGTAATCCGTGGAGTACTACTGGGGGGGGGGAGGGGGGGGGAGGAAGCGGGGGATGTACCCTTCCTTTGCCCAGTGAAGTCTTTGTGCTTACATTTTCTCTGCATGAAGAGCATGGGGAAAGTCTTCAGAGAGAGATTAAGAAAGAAACAGTTTTTCTGAGTACAGTTTTTCTAGGTATTTCATAAAGTACTTGGTGAAGCTCTTCAAAAGGCACAGGACTTCACTTGTGTGTTTTGCATAGCTAAATAGCTAATGTAAATTAATTCAGCGACAAGTCACCCAAGCAAAATCAGCCATTCCTGAGAAGAGAATGTTGTCATTAATAATTTGAGCAAAGTGTGTGGTCGTTATTGTCTTTCGTTAACCCTACCTACCTTAAAATATCAACAAAAGGCTCCTTGTGGCTGCACAACTTTACATCAGTGTTTAAAAATTTTACAGTGCCAGGTCTGATGTAGCTGCTGGGGGAAGATCATTCACAGATTTAGTCCTAAATTACCCAATGAAATGAAGCAAAATATGAGAAAGGGGGAAAAAATGTTCAAACAAATCCAGCAACTTGGGAGTAAGTCATCTTCATAGTTTTTCTAAGCATCTGAATTACTGCTTAATGAATAATGGAGTAACAACTTGCAGAAGACTGCCAGCTATACTGTAATGTTTTGATAAAACAAATGCACTTATTAGCATAGGCCTGATAAGTCTGTGGATTCAAATGTGTGCACTGAGCATGTACAAGAACTGACATTGCTGAAGTACAAGAGCAGCACTTCGTAAAAGACTGAATCCAAATTGCTGCTTAACATCCTGTTCTGCGGTTTCACAGTAGGTGTGTATACATGCTTTTCCCTACAGTATACAATGTATATGTAGGAGACAAGATGGTTAGTGCTCACAATGGACCAAGTTCATCAGTGCAACAAGGATGCTGTGAATGCAAAAGTTTAGTATTACACAATTTATGACATAACTGAAAAGTAGCATCTTGCATGTACAGGAAAAAGGCAGGGAGCAGGTAAGAATGTGTGTAGCAGAGCTGCTGGCTTGCAGCAATCCTTATTCAGTATTGCAGCAGTTAACTCCTGCCTGTTAAAAAATGAATTGTTTAATTCCATATAAAATATTTTCCTAGATGTATCCAGGAGCCAGCTCTGAGCTCTGACTATTGCCACATTCTGTCCTTGCATGCAAGATTATATTTCCAAGTAAGCATGAATAGAGTTCAAATGAATCTATCAATAATCAGTGAAAAGGATGTCATAATGCAAAGTCTGATACTGTACAAAAATATACAAATCCTTGAAAACATGTTTGGAAAGGAACTGCTTTATTCTTAACATAGCTACAGGTCTGGCAGCAACAGCTCATGAAGAGGTGTGGGAATTAGCTGAACAGACTCCCTGCTGGCAAGGAGAGCTAGGAGGCTGCATGCTACTGATAGGAGACTGACTCCTCATTTTGAAATCCCTTTGGGTAAAGGAAGGTAAGTGATTTTTCTTTGCTGATGAAACACATTGTGAGGCAAAGGCACAATCGAGAAGAAAAAAATAAATGTTGAATAGAAATAAAATCTCTAAACTCAAGTGAAATAAGGTATGTAAGATTCCGATTTCTTTTAGGTTGTCATAATCTCTTAGATTCATCACAATGAATTCAGCTAAAAGATGATGTACGAGGAAGGTGGGGAAAGGAAGAGATGGCTGAAGATGAAACACATTTTTAATTGCTCCATTGCTAATTCTCTGATTTGGATCTGCTTATAATTAGGCTAAACTATTTTCAATGGAATTTTTCTTTGAAGTATTTGCAGCAGTGCAGAGTATGTGTGGTACCATGCTGAGTCTAAGGAAAGGGCAAACAGAAATATTCCCTTGTCCTGTGAATGCCACGGTCTCTCTAAGGACTCCCATGACTATTAGCAGGCACTTTTCCCAAAATCTACTTTCTTACTGCAACATTTATAGGGAACTTAAAAAGCACTCTGTAATGATGCCCTCTGGTGACTCCAAGAATTTTTACACTAGAATGAAATAAAAAACAAGATGGAATTTGGCCTGCTAAGTACTCTGGCAAGTTGGACTATTCATTAAAGATTAATGAGCAAATCAGAGCTCCTAGAGCTCAGTCAAGCAATATATGTAAGCCATACACACACAGAGGTCCAGGACTACCTCCAAGTGTTGTAGGAGCAGAGCTGTAATCTGTAAGACAGTCTCTCACCCTACCATGCAAGTAATCTCCTGTACATTAATGATAAAAAGAAACCTGCCTTTTGGCACTGCAATATGATAATTTATTTTCTAGTGCTTACAGAAAAGAAAGATGAAACAAAAAAAAAAACTCTTGAGCTTTTCTTGATGCAGAGAATGTGGAGGATGTTAATTGATTATATGAAATCTTAGAAATTAACCAGCTGTGTAAAGGAATGTCTCTTGTATATTCTACACTTCTTGTGGCTGCCATGCAGTCTCTGGAAAGCTGATTTCTTCCATGCACTGTTTCCTCTCCTGGATATTGCTTTTTATATGCACAATCTGTCTGCAGCATCTAATGTCTCTACATTTACTGCCCATCATTTCCCCACCATACAGGCACACGTGACTAGTATTGTACTGACTCTGGAGCTCTTGTGGTTCTTCCACTGTTCTGGTTGAAAAGGACTCTTTTTATTTGCAGGGTTGTGTTATTTTACAGCCATATCTGTGGTTGTATAGTGTCTGCAGATGGAAGGAAACAAGTAATGGTGTCTGGGAATGGATGGAATAGGTGTGGGCATCCCCTTCAGTATTGCTTCTGTTTTAAATCGTGACTATGAAGCTATGTCCTGATCCATATAGATGCAGCACTGGCAAGGTAATGAGATTATCAAATTCTAGGGCAGTTAGCCCAACAGAAAGCCATCCACAAGCAGATACAAGCAAGATAATAAATAGGGGGTAAACAAAAAACCCAAACAAACAAAAAACCAAACAAAAACAAAAAACCCCACCCAAAAACCAAAACAACAAAAAAACCCCAACCCAAAACAAAAAAAAACAAACCCCACCCAAAACTGTGTTAATACCTCTGTATGAGGTATGAAGTATTAACTAATGATTTCATCTTTATTAACTGAATTGTCAAATTAGGCTTATACTCCCAATAACTGTATCAGGCTAAGTAACTCCTGGTTTTAAGCACTATTCCCACATGCCATGCTTAGGAGAGGATGCATCTCTTCCCATTCATGTCCTTTGAAAAACAGCCCCTTAGGCACAGTGTAGATCAACTGGTTTTTATGCATATTTTCTCTAAGAAAAACTAAAGGAGTAAACAAAATATTTGTTCTGACAAGATGCCTACTTTGATCATAAATGTTAAGATCAGGAGGTACAAGTATGATTTTATTCTTACTTCCCAAACAGTATAATCTGTAGAATCTTCTTCACTAAGTTTTTCATTAAGTCAGTAATTTCCCTTTCAACTGCAGTTTGTATTTCAGGAAAATACCTTATCTTGATTTTACAGGCTATTTAGTATCTGTAGAGCAGTTTGTGATACCATTTTTAGGTCTGATAGTACATCAGAGAAGGGCTGTTTTTCTGTGCTAGCATTTGCAGTGTTTCAGTGTGTGTCTTGCAGTTACACAGTGCTTTCTCCTGGCCTGAACAGGTACTCGGGTTCTTTGAGGAGGAGAATAAACCCTTTGATAAATTCATACATCTTTAGTGCAGTATCTCTGAATGTAGCACACCAAAATCAGTACTTTTCTTAGTGGCCATGCCCAGACTTTCATTTCTAGCCAAGCTGATGTTTCAAAGAACCCCTGTGTAAAGTTATAAAATCCTCGATCCAAGTCCCTTGGTGGCCGGATGCCTCCTGCTGCCCGTGTGTCCTCGAATCCCCTAACCGTATGGTGGGGAGACGAGAGAACCACAGGGGTTCCACAGGAGCAAGAGGTGCTGGAGGGTCGGGGTTATTCCTCTAGGGTCACCGGATCAAAGGCGGAGAGAATAGGAGCGACTCTTAGCTTGGCAACAGAGAGGGTTTTATTCTGCTCTGGATCCGGGGGCTAAGAGCCCCGAGCTAGCTCGTGCATGAACTTAAATACAACATAGTTAACCAATCAGGGATCGGGAGTGGGGAGGAGTTAGGGTGGGACTAGGGATTTACAACCACTGGGAAGGGAGAAGGGAAGGAGATAGGGGTGGATAACAAATCAACAACTGAGAAACAGAGAACTTTCCAGAACTGGGTGTAAACCTGAAACAAGAGTGACAAACAATAGAACTAATAACTACTAAGTGGGAGTGACAACTTGGATAGACTAAACCATTGTGGTTTCTAGGCTTGGGGGAACTCCTCCAGCAGGTGGACTAATCCACCAGGAACGATCTATAGGTTTTCGGGGCTTCATCTCTAGAGAGACAACCCCAACACCCCTGCTTCCTTCATGATCAAAATTGGAGTTGCTTACTCTGTCTGCTGGTCTGCTGATTCTTTCACAAAGGCTCATGTAGCTCGACCAGTTGTCTTCAAGCTCCTCTTTCTCTTGCAAATTTATGTCCCATGTGGTATACTTGGGCAGTGATTTTTGCTGTGTCCAACCATCTTCCTCTATAAAGGAACTTCACTGCTGTTCAATTTAGCCTCAGTGAAGGGTAGCTGTCAGGCTCCCTGCCCTGTCTTCATCAGCTGGGGACTGATCAAAGGTATGTGTGATGTCTTGTGCTTCCCACAGTCTGACAGCCTTTGAGATCATGAAAACAGCAGTAGAAGGAGACATGGGTTTTGGTATGGTTGTATGACTGGTTGTAGAATATTGTCCATTTGTACACATCTTTTCAGCTGTACAGGAGGTCTGTTGTACAGTCTGCTATCACAACACAAGGAATGTGTAGAACAGAGCTGATTTGAGTACAATGCCCTAATGGTAAAGCAGTGGTCTACTTTTATTTTTCCAGTCTTCTCCATCCATGAATTATTCTGGTTTAGCAGCTGGAGTAAGACCTAGAAAGGAACATGTATTCTACAAGGATTTGGGGGACAGCTCTGAAGCTCATAAGTTTTTGGATGTAAATGTGCTTGTATATTTCTTCTTATTCTATGCAGAGAGAACTCTAAGGCAGCATTTCCAAGATTAGGCCTTTGGGTAAACTCGTATAGGGATTGCTGGTGTATAGATAGCTCCTTAGGGGAGGCTGCTGAAGGGAGATATTTGCCTCAGTTATGATTCAGATAATTTGCCCTCTTACCTGCCAGTGTGCCAGTCTTCCCTCTCTATTGTTACTTGCCTGCTCTCCCTGTGGCTTGTATTTTTTTACTTGCTCGGTGTTGGGTCAGTTTTCACAAAGGTTTTCACTGCACTGGGATTGTTTCTTACCCAGGTGAAAGAGCTGCTCCTACAGATCTTCATCCTGGGCAGGAGCGGCAGCAGCTTACCCCAGGACAGGACATGAAACATGTCAGTTAGCTGAAGTTGCTGTGCAAATCAGGTCACCATATTCCTCTTCTCGCTGTGCTGTTATGGTAGGTTTTTAGGAGTTTTGAACAGAGAGGTATTGGCTACAAGAGAGGGGTTGTAGAAATACAGAGAACCATGCAGAGCTACAGAGAAGTTTCACAGCTGAGGTACGTGGAGAATCATCCTTCGATCTCATTGATGAGAGGGAGTCTCCAGTCAGACAACTTCTCCACTGATGTGTTGAGACAAGTGACTCAGCTCTGCAGTGGAGAAGAATGTCCCCAGTGCAGCTTTCCCAGAAGCACTTTCACCTGGAGGTTTCTTGCTCAGGAATTAATTTGCTTGTGAGAACTCATCAATACACAGAGCCTGGGGTGACAGAGTTGTGGGAAGATTGCTGTCATGGGGATGAGGATGCACAGCTGTAAGCAAGCCTAATTAAAGCCTCTGATGAACTTTCCAGTGTAACTGCACCAGTAATTGTAAGGATCTATGAAGCAAATAAATGTTAGTTGTTCTCTCAGTCCTGAGAGTTGCAGAAGTTTATAATCATCCTATCTTATCAGAAATGAAATACATTGAGGCCTATTAAAGGGGGCAACAGTTGCTATTCACTGGTGATTTGTTAACAAATAAAAGCTTTCAGAAATAGCACAAGATGAGTCTGGCAGCAGTCAACTGACCTGTAATTTTAAGATTGGGGAAATTATTAGAAAAAGGAAGCAGAGCATAACAGAACTCACAGCCTGGTAATTCCCATGAGCTTATCTGGAGCTTGAGCTGCTATCACGAGTGAGAGCCCAAGTATTTGAGTCTCCTGAACTATACAGGTTTGTACTGCAAGTCACACTTCTAGGAAAAAGAAAAGACATTAATGTTTTCTGACAGAATAGTTTTGTGAGCGGCTTTTTCCCTTCCAAGACGTCAGCCTTATAGATAGCACTGATAACAAGGTCTATTTATTCTATAGACATTATACCCTAGCCTTTTTTTATTAAAAAATAATTCACTTGAAGATGATCATTGCAGGGATTGGCTCAGTTATGAAGATACCGGGGCCAAATCTCCTGTAACTCCTGTAAACAAGTTTTGCTTGATTCTGGTAGCACAAACCAGTTTTAAACCTGGTTTGAAATGGCTAACATTCGTGCAAGTCCACTGCATATGGCAATGGACAGAAAAAAAAAGGGTGCCATCCCAACAGGTACCTGCTATCAGAAGCCCAGTTGGCAAGTATTATGTCAGAGAAGCAGTCTGGAGCCAACACCTGAAAGCTGAATTTTCATGAGGAACAGGAAATAGTTGAATGTCTGGAGTATCTGGTTTATTTGCTGTCAGCTTTTTAATCTCCTAAACAAGATAAATACAGTGACACACAGAGTTTGTGAGTCCCTGTGCTAGCATTGTGAACACTCTTCTGCACAGGAGAGAGTGGTGAAGCAGAGTAATTAAGGCATCCCACTGTGCAGCCAGATGTGCAGGTTTATGTCTTCATTTGCTGGCCCCTCATCAGTGAAGGTGAAAGAGGTCTTTTGGAATGAGTGGAGTCCAAGGAAGCCAGGTCGTAAATTAACCTCTTTCCTCCAGGACAGGGTTAACTGCAGAAATGGAAGTGCCCTGGCCTTGTTCACCTGCTAGATTACTCCAATCTAGCAAACCTTTCAACTTTTCAGCCTGGATTCATTCAAAATCTTAGGTTGGTATAAAAAATGGGTCTGTTACCATGTACCCTTAGGATGCTGCCTTACTTCCCAGGATCATCTGTCTTACAGTAATACTTTCAACATGTGCTTCAGAGTGAGGCACAAACCCAAAGGGATTCATTGCTTGTGTGACTGCAAAGGCACATTCTTCTTTCCTGGCTCTGACACATATACCTTGGGGAATATTTGATTGATGCATATTGTAAGATATCAGCATGCATTGATTAAGGGTATTCAAAAAAGGGTGTTCAATTGCTGTTGCATAAGAATTTCAATTGCTGTTGCATAAGAAAAAATTCAGCTTGTCCTTTTGAAACCCCCTGGCATGGTTAGATTCAAGAATTATTTATTAGGGAGGCTTTAAAGTAGGATGAAAGTAAGAAATCCTATGAGAAAAATTTCTGTTTGTTTCTTACATTTTCTCCACCTGTCTTAGTTTAGGGCAAATGTTAGGAGGAGACCTCCAAGGGGGTCTCCTCTAGACAAGCTAATTTCAGCCACTCCTCCCCCAAACTGGTTTGGGAAAAGATTTCTTGAGAGAAAAAGTGGAAAAAGCTATTTATTTAATAAGCAGAATATTCACAAGTTTGGGAACAAAAATTGAATGATATAAAAGAATGAAACCTCTCCTTTCTCTGAAGAGATGGTGGATCTAGAGAGTCTTCTTGTGGGTGCGGCTGTATCAGCCTCAGTCCCTCCAGAGGCTGGGGCCGATGGTTAGGTTTGGTTGCAGAGTCGGGGGGCCCCCGGGGGATTGTCTTGATGTCTTGGACTACAGAGATGCTGACTAGTCTTAGAAGAAATAAACTAGTAAAAGAAATAAAGTCTCTCTCTTTCTGCAAAAGCCGAGAGATTTCAGAGAGCACTCAGCTGCGAACTCCAAGAGCACACAGAGAGCTTATTTTTATTTTTCTGTCTCCGCTTCGAGCGCAGTCTCTGAAGGAATTTCTGGGGGAGTAAGGTGTAACTCTTGTAGACAAACTGTGTGCGTTTTCTCTCCCCCCTTCACTCTCTTTACTCTCTCTCTCTTTGGGTCTAACTTAAAGCTACAGAACTTAATACCTGGCATAAGCAGGACAGACGATTGGGGATACAAGCATCATACAGTCAACCCAGGACATTCCACCCCTTATCCCTATATCGTCAACTTACTACTAAAACTAATATATTCTGATTCTAAACACGCATACATTATACACATATATACAGTATATAGCTATATATATATATATAAAATGGCAGTAAAATTCAGCAAATAGTGATATTTAAACATGGTTTTCACTCAATAATCAGATCTTCTTGGGGTACACATCGTGTTGTTTTATCTTTCTGTATTATTTATTATGTGTAACTTGGTCTCTGAGTAAAGACAACCTTACGGATGGGTTTGTCTGTATTGGAGGCAGAATTGATCTAAACAGTCTTCTTTAACAGACTTGTAACATGAACTACTGGGACTTTGTCTTTATCTACTGTGTGCAGGGATTCGGATTGGGCAGGCCCTGCTCGATTGGTAGAGCTTCGAGTGTTAACTAACTAGGTGGTTTTTGCTAAATGCTGTTCTCAATTTTTGAAAGATCTTCTACCTAATGTTTTCAAAGTGGTTTTTAACAGTCTATTGCACTTCTCTACTTTGCTTGAAGCTGGTGCGTGGTAGGGGATATGGTACACCCACTCGATGCCATGTTCCCTAGCCCAGGTGTTTATAAGGCTGTTCTTGAAATGAGTCTCATTGTCTGACTCAATTCTCTCTGGGGTACCATGTCTCTAAAGAACTTGTTTTTCGAGGCCCAGGATGGTGTTCCGGGCAGTGGCATGAGGCACAGGGTAGGTCTCTAGCCATCCTGTGGTGGCTTCTACTATTGTGAGAACATAGCGCTTGCTTTGGCGGGTTTGGGGCAGTGTGATGTAATTAATCTGTTAAGCTTCTTTATACTTGTATTTGGACCACCGTCTACCATACTATAGGGGTCTCACTCGCTTTGTCTGCTTAATTGCAGCACACGTCTCACAATTATGGATCACTTGGGAGATACTGTCTATGGTTAGGTCTACTCTTCGGTCTCGTGTTCATTTATAGGTAGCATTTCTACTTTGATGACTTGAGGCATCATGGGCCTATCGGGCTAGGAACAACTCTTCCTTGTGTTGCTAATCTAAGTCTATCTTTGACACTTCTATCTTTGCAGCCTGATCTACCTGCTTGTTGTTCTGGTGTTCTTCGTTAGCCCGATTTTTAGGGATATGGGCATTTACATGGCGGACTTTCACAGGTAGCTTTTTTACTCGGGTAGCAATGTCTTTTTATTCTTTAGCAGTTCAGATTGGTTTTCTCTTACGTTGCTAATTGGTCTTCTTCTACTTCTCCAGCCATCCCCACAGAGCATTGGCTACTATCTATGAATTAGTGTAAAGATAGAGTTTTGGCCACTTCTCTCTTTCAGCGATGTCTAGGGCTAGTTGAATGGCTTTGAGCTCAGCGAGTTGACTTGATCTACCGTCTCTTTCTGTAGCTTCTGCAACTTGTCGTGTAGGGCTCCACACAGCTGCTTTCTATTTTCGGTTCATTTCTACGATACGGCAAGAACTATCTGTAAAAAGAGCGCAGCATGTTTCTTCTGCTGGCAGTTGATTGTAGGGTGGAGCTTCTTTAGTCTGTGTTACTTGTTCTTGTTCTTCTTCATCAGTGAGACTAAAGTTTTCGCTTTCAGGCTAATTTGTAATTATCTCCAAAATCTCAGGGCGATTCAATTTTCTAATGCGGGCGCGTTGTGTTATGAGAGCAATCCACTTGCTCTATGTAGCACTGGTGGCGTGGTGGGTAGAGGGAACTTTTGCTTTGAACATCCACCCCAGCACCGGTAGTCGGGGTGCTAGGAGGAGTTGTGCTTCCGTGCCAATTACTTCTGAGGCGGCTTGAACTCTTTCATAGGCAGCTAAGATTTTCTTCTCTGTGGGGGTGTAGTTGGCTTCGGATTTTCTATAACCTCGACTCCAGAATCTCAGTGGTCGACCTCGAGCCTCCCCAGGCACCTTCTGCTAAAGGCTCTATGACAGACTATGGCTCCCGGCTGCAGAGTAGAGCACATTTTTCACATTTGGTTTTGTCCTGACTGGGTCAAGCGCTACCGCATGAGCAATTTCTTTTTTGATCTGGGTGAAGGTTTGCTGCTGTTTAGGGTTCCACTGGAAAGTGTTCTTCTTGCGGGTAACTAGATAAAGAGGGTTCACAATCTGGCTGTACTCGGGAATATGCATTCTCCAAAAGCTTATGGCGCCTAGGAAAGCTTGTGTTTCTTTCTTGTTGGTTGGTGGAGACATTGCTGTAATCTTGTTGATAACTTCAGTGGGAATCTGACGCCGTTCATCTTCTCATTTTATCCCTAGGAACTGGATCTCTCGAGCAGGTTCTTTAATTTTGCTCTTTTTGATGGTAAAACCGGCTTTTAGGAGAATCTGGATAATTTTTTTCCTTTTCTCAAACACTTCTGCTGCCGTGTTCCCCCACACAATGATGTCATCGATGTATTGGAGATGCTCTGGAGCCTCACCCTTTTCCAGTGCAGCCTGGATCAGTCCATGGCAGATCGTGGGGCTGTGCTTCCACCCCTGGGGTAGCTGATTCTATGTGTACTGCACACCCCTCTAGGTGAAGGCAAACTGGGGCTTGCATTCTGTTGCCAAAGGGATGGAGAAAAATGCATTTGCAATGTTAACAGTGGCATACCACTTTGCTGCCTTGGACTCCAGCTCGTACTGGAGTTCTAGCATGTCTGGCACAGCAGCACTCAATGGTGGAGTCACTTCATTCAAAGCACGATAGTCTACAGTCAATCTCCATTCCCCTTCAGACTTGCGCACAGGCCAGATGGGGCTGTTGAAGGGTGAGTGGGTTTTGCTGACCACTCTTTGGCTCTCCAGCTCACGAATCAGCTTGTGGATGGGAATCACAGCATCTCGAGTTGTTCTGTACTGTCGGCGATGCACTGTTGAAGTGGCAATCGGCACATGTTGTTCTTCTCCCTTCAGCAGCCCAACTGCAGATGGGTTCTCTGATAGTTTAGGTAAGGTATTCAATTGCTCAATGCTTTCTGTCTCTACAGCAGCTATCTCAAAAGCCTACCTGAGTCTTTTTGGGTCTTTGAAATAGCCATTTTGGAGGAAATCTATGCCCAAAATGCATGGGGTCTCTGGGCCAGTCACAATAGAATGTTTCTTCTACTCATTTCTAGTCAGGCTCACCTCAGCTTCTACCAAAGTCAAATCTTGTGATCTCTTAGTCACGCCAGCGATAGAGACAGATTCTGCCCCCACATGTCTTGATGGGATTAATGTGCACTGTGCACTAGTGTCAACTAAAGCTTCATATTTTTGTGGTTTTGATGTGCTAGGCCAACGAATCTACACAGTCTAAAAAACACGGTTTTCCCTAGCCTCTACTTGGCTGGAGGCAGGGCTTCTCTAAGCCTGGTTATCTTTCTTTCCTTGGGTGTACATCTTGGAGGTTTCTTCAAGGGGATAGAACATGTCGTCATCATCATTATCATCATATCTGGCAGATCGGCTGTGGGCAACTGGAGCGGCTTCTTTTCTGGTAGAACTTCCTTTCTGAGTCTTAGCCTCTTTCAGTTCACGTACTCGTTGTGCCAGAGCAGGAGTGGGTTTTCCATCCCACTTTCTCATGTTTTCTCCACAATCATATAGGAAAAACTACAGATCACGTCGTGAGGGGTACTTTCTCTCTTTGTTTGGGGGACGTCTACGTTTGGTAACAGGACTTCTGAACTGTACTGCTGAAATTTGGAGAAGGTCTTTTTTCAGTGTCTTGTGATTCTCTTCTATCTTATCTTCTATTTTCTGTAGACGTTCTTCCACAGCTGCAATTCTTGCATGTGTTGGGCTATGCACGGCATCTGCATACGCTCGGAGTTTCTTCGCCATATCAAGCACAGTCTCATTTTCTTCATCCCGCTTCATTATTGTTAGAGTCTTAGAATGTTCTTCTGGCCTAAGTCGTATAAGTCTTCGCCACATTATGGGTGTACATATTACCAAGTCTGGATTCTTAGGTGTATTTGGATCTTCTGAGAAAACAATCTCTGCTACGGCCATTTCTCTCAAGCGTTGGATCCCTTGTTCTATTGTCTTTTACTGAGTCTGCTGCATATAGAGATCGTCTGTACACAGATATCTGCGTGCTACAGCTCCCAAGACTCGTGACTAGAGACTCTTAGGGTGAGCCCCCTTTACTGTTTCTTGGTCAATAGCCGGTTCATGTGACAGGTGTCTTAAATGCCTCGCTTCAGTACTGTTTAGAATTGTAACATCGCCTGCGGCATCTTAAAGACGGACTAACTAACTAATTATAGATTCATCAGGTCGTTGAGTGTAATCTTTTCTTAGGCCACGAAGATCCTTCAGGGAAAAAGACTCAATAGTGTCTTCTGCTCTTGAGTCAGTTGCTGCCCCTGAGGGTCCTCCCCCGCCATCGCCATCATCATCATCATCATCTACTGGTCGATCAGTTTTGGTTTTGCGCTTCTGTCTCGCAGCAGCGACTGCCAGTGGCTTAGGCTCACTGTCTGTTTTAGCTACTGGCCTGGGCTCACTGGCTGGTCTAGCTGCAGCCTGAGCGACTGAGGTATTTACTGCAGCCTGAGTGACTGGGGTATTTACTGCAGCCTGAGTGACTGGGGTATCTACTGCAGACTGAGTGACCGGGGTGACTACTGCAGTCTGAGTGACTGGGGTATTTACTGCAGCCTGAGCAACTGAGGTATCTACTGCAGCTTGAGTGACTGGGGTATTTACTGCAGCCTGAGCAACTGAGGTATCTACTGCAGCCTGAGTGACTGGGGTATTTACTGCAGCCTGAGCAACTGAGGTATCTACTGCAGCCTGAGTGACTGGGGTATTTATTGCAGCCTGAGTGACTGGCGTATTTACTGCAGCCTGAGTGACTGGGGTAGCCACCGCAGCCCGAGTGGCTGGGGTGGCCACCGCAGCCTGAGTGACTGGGGTAGCCACCGCAGCCTGAGTGACTGGGGTGGCCACCGCAGCCTGAGTGACTGGGGTGGCCACCGCAGCCTGAGTGACTGGGGTAGCCACCGCAGCCTGAGTGACTGGGGTGGCTACTGATTTATCTTCCTGCCCCTCTGCCTCTATCTGCTGCCCTACAGTATTTAGCAGCGTGTGATAAGCATATGCCAGGGCCCAGCTTATTGCAATGATCTTTTCCTCTTTAGAACTATCATTACACTTCTCTTTCAGATATTTTGCCACCTCAGCTGGATTCTGTATTTGGTCACGTGGAAAGTCCCAAGCTATGGGTTCTGAGAATTCCTTCAAGATCTGGCCCATATCCTCCCATTCCCCACACCACTCAGGATTTTCCACAACTGGGCCCATTACTGGGTCGGGTGTCTCCTCAGTCCCTCTGGACATATCAGCTCTGATTCTTGAAAAGTTGTAAGTCGTATAGAGGAAACCCACCAGCTGAAATATCTGAAATATCAGAAGGGTGGTATCTTTGGCATCTAGGGAAAACTGAACATTCTCAAAAAATGATGTAAGAGACTGAAAGGAGAAGAAGGGAAGAAAAGGCTGGGAGGCCTCACCCCCCCCTCTTCCAACAAACTGGGTGCCATTACTAACGAACCCCCAAAACATGCTACTGAAACTAGGACGCAGGGCAGGATGGAGAAACAACAAACCATACATATTTTGAACAATCCCCAGTACCTTTGCTACCTCTCTATAAATCATTATCACCATGCCCAGCAAAATAACAATTTTAATCCGTGCCCCTCTACTGTAAAAACTCCGTGCCAAGGACAATACTGGAGCTATCTGTGGATAGGAAAACAAACCTAGGGACCAGTAAGCGATAAACACCTCAAACAAGCCTAGGGACGAGAGAGACATGGCTACCCCTACGCAGAGGGACACTATGAACTCAGGCAACATGGCTACTGACTGCTTTATCCCAATACAGAGTCAGCACCACCAAAATGCAATCAGTACAAGCTTTTTCCACTTTCTCGAGCCACGCGTTGGGCGCCAAAATATTTGTCTTAGTTTAGGGCAAATGTTAGGAGGAGACCTCCAAGGGGGTCTCCTCTAGACAAGCTAATTTCAGCCACTCCTCCCCCAAACTGGTTTGGGAAAAGATTTCTTGAGAGAAAAAGTGGAAAAAGCTATTTATTTAATAAGCAGAATATTCACAAGTTTGGGAACAAAAATTGAATGATATAAAAGAATGAAACCTCTCCTTTCTCTGAAGAGATGGTGGATCTAGAGAGTCTTCTTGTGGGTGCGGCTGTATCAGCCTCAGTCCCTCCAGAGGCTGGGGCCGATGGTTAGGTTTGGTTGCAGAGTCGGGGGGCCCCCGGGGGATTGTCCTGATGTCTTGGACCACAGAGATGCTGACCAGTCCCAGAAGAAATAAACCAGTAAAAGAAATAAAGTCTCTCTCTCTCTGCAAAAGCCGAGAGATTTCAGAGAGCACCCAGCTGCGAACTCCAAGAGCACACAGAGAGCTTATCTCTATTTTTCTGTCTCCGCTTCGAGCGCAGTCTCTGAAGGAATTTCCGGGGGAGTAAGGTGTAACTCTGTAGACAAACTGTGTGCGTTTTCTCTCCCCCCTTCACCCTCTTCACTCTCTCTCTCTCTGGGCCTAACTTAAAGCTACAGAACTTAATACCTGGCATAAGCAGGACAGACGATTGGGGATACAAGCATCATACAGTCAACCCAGGACACCACCCCTCCTAAAGCCACTCAGAATTAAAGGCACTCCAAGAGCCCTCTCATTATTCATCTTCAGCTGATAGCTAAACTAGACTGTTCCTGCACCACAACGCAGGCCGCAGTTTCTCTGGCTAAGTGTCTACGGGATGCTGTCAGAGTGCCCTGGGGATAGGGGCACTCCTGGAAATATAGCCAGCTGGAATCTGTCATAGTAACGCCGGGCTGGACAGAGGAACCAGCGAGCTATAAGTGGCGCCCAACGTCTGGTCTTGAGAAGAACTCAAGCCCTAGAAGAGTGTCCCTGTCCACCCTGTGGTCAGGAGTTCACCCGTTGGACTGCTACTCCCCAGAAGAAGCGCTGAGTTCTATTAGCACTTTCAGAAGGGGCATCTGAATACCTTCTCCGACGGTAAAGAAGAAGGATCAGACCAGGTGAAGGCCTTGCTTTGGACTGGAGTCACCGAGGAAACCAGGAAAACAGCAAGGGATCAGTAAAGGGTCCACCCAGGTAGTATTTGTGATGGGTTTTCCCTACAGGATAGTCCAGGCAGGGAGAATTCTTCAGGATGGGGACTCTGTTGTCCCGCCCTGAGCAAGAGGTTTATTCCCAACTGTTATAAATGCATATTATAGTGTTGGCTTTTCGCAAATAATGAATGCTATGTGTATGATGTTGGTCCTTGTAGAAGTTGATTTTGTTATAGAAATATAATCATTTTTAAATGCTTTAATGCCTTTTTGTTTTAGCTTAAATGTAGTGGCTAATGTAGCTGTGTTAAAATGTACCTAGCTTAAAATAACTAAACCGCATGCTTAGTTGGATAAGCATGGGTGTAACAGGCTCCTGTCCCAGGATATCTCTATCGACAAGGAACCATCTGACAGGATATCCCCATTGACAAGTAACCGTCTAACTGGACATCCCTATCAACAATAACCATCTGCTGGACACCAATGGACAAAAGAAAATATTGGAGTCTCCAAAGAAACTGCGCATGCTCTAAAAAGGCAGACCCAAGGAGGAGCCATGCTAACGAGTACCTGGAAAATGTAAAATAGTTTGGAGAAAAGTCTGAATATGTATACTTGTCTATGAATATGTAACAGGCTGATGCAATAAGAAAAGTATATAAACAGAGTTTTTCACCATGTCAGATGTGCTCTTGGCTCTATGCCAAGAGTTCCCAACATCACCTGGACGTTGTAACCTTTTGCCCTATACCTTTTCCCTTTATTGTCCTTTTATTAAACCTTTAAATTTTAACAGGAGACTGGACCTCATTTTTAACAATTGGGGGCTCGTCCGTGATCAACACCTCACCTCCGAGACCCTGGGAGATCCTGAGCCGGGGAAGGCGCGCCCCGCCCGAATACCGGCGGTCCCCGCTCTGCTTCTTCTGAGGACCGGTGGCTGCAGGTCAACACCCGTGGACAAGAAGGGACAAATAAAGCAAAAGCAATGGGTAAAAGAGTTCCCTGAAGGAGGAACTGTGGTGACAAGCCCCACAGACCTTTCCTGCACATGCCCTAAGCCAGCAGACTGGTAAGTATGGCTGGGGGGGCAAATATGGGGGCTGAGTGGTGAGTGTGTGAGATGCGAGCTGGTTACCCCAGACTTGCGAAGCGAGTGCGGAGTTTCTGAGAGCTGCAGTTCTGTCATTCCGCGAGGAATGCAGTCAGCGAGGAAACTAAGCGAAAGGAAAAACGTGTGAAAGAGCCCCCGGGGTAACTGTGATTGGGTTCCAGGGAGGACCCCTAGTGAAAAAGGGAGTCCAGAGTTTCCTAGCATAATTCACTAGGAAACAGGGGACAGAAGGGAAGGTCCCCGAACATTGCCAGGTTGAGGGTAAGATCCAAGAAGGATAAGAAAATTCCTCAGGACGGGACGTGTGGGATTGACAGGGGATAAGGAATCCTACGAGACTGGAAGTGTGGAATTAAAAGGTTGAGGAGAATATTCTGAGGAAATTACTCAAGAGCATCTGGGGTTGGCCAATCTGAAAAGCTACACCTGTGGGTGGGTAATAACCAGTAATTTGAAAGGTACCTTGTTTTTTGTGCTGTTCTGTTGTGAATGAGAATGAGTGAGACAGATTAATAAAAATGAGTGTGTATGAATGAATGAATGAAAAATATACATAATATAGCTTGTTAAAATATTTACTGTCTAAGAGGAAGGGGGGATTATATTAGAAAAAGAAAAGAAAAAGAGTGAAGGGGAAGATTTTTCTGTGGTGTAAAGGATAGGTGTTTTTTTCAAGTTATCATAAGAGTGGGGAGCAAAGGGGGGGGGGGAACCAGGGATGACAAAAAAAAAAAAATCTGGGAAAAATGGGGCAAAAAGGCAGTAAGTGGGGTTTAAAAAATAGAACACAGAAGAAACCCTCAGAAATACCCCAAGAAAGCCCCCTGGGAATTATGTTAGCTAACTGGGATGCAAATCCTAATACAAAAGAGAAAGATAAAGTAAAAATGATTCAATATTGCATGATCGAATGGACTAAAAAAGAAATAAGATCTGATCATGTGTATTGGCCCAGGTATGGATCTGGTGAGACTTGGATTTGCCAGGTCTTAAACAAGTTTGTAAATTCCAAGAAACCATTAGATCCAGAGGAAAAAGATTATGCCTCCTGCTGGATAAAAGACACAGAACTTCTGGAGGTAAAAGTTTTTAAAGAAACAAAGACCCCAGAGACAGAGCCAGCCAAAGAAAAAAGAGAAAAAAACTGGGATCCCCTAGAAATCCTGCCAGCACCTCCCCACCTCGTGCCAGGACGATTAGAACCTTTCCCCCAGATGCAGGGACCCCCAGCACCTCCCCCCCTTGTGCCGGGAAGATTGGGACCCTTTCCCCACATGCTAGCGGCCCCAGCACCCCCCCACCTCTGGCAGGGAGGGTTGGAATCCTTTCCCCACGTGCCAAGGGCCCCAGCACCTCCTGCTCTTGGGCAGGGGGCTCCAACTCCTTTCCCTCCCATCCTGGGACCCTCAGCTCCCTCCCCAACTATACTAGGACCTTCTGACTCCATCCCTCCTAACGCCCATACCGCCGTGTCCCTCATGGTCCTGCCGGAAGAATGAATCTCACTTCCAGCTTCCCCACACACAGCCGACCATGCCTCTAAGGTTCCGGTCCCCTCGCACACAGCCGACCATGTCTCTATGGTTCCGGCTTCTGCAGAAGCCCCGTATCAAAACACCAGAAGTAAAACTCAACGGCAGTTTAATAACTGCTCTCCTGACTCTACCCCAAAACCAGAGGACAGGATTATGAAGGATGAGGATCAGAAAAACTGGGACCAAGGAGCCAGATTATTTCCTTTAAGAGAAGTGCCGATGGGAGGAGTTCAAGGAGGGACGGGTTTTGTGAATGCTCCTTTAACATCCTCAGAGGTCAGAGCCTTTAAAAAAGAAATTAAGGGATTATTAGAGGATCCTATCGGAACAGCTGAGCAATTAGACCAATTTTTGGGCCCCAATATTTTTACTTGGCAAGAAATGCAGTCCATAATGAATATAATATTTTCCCAGGAGGAGAGACACATGATTAGAGCTGCTGGAATAAGAATTTGGGAGAGAGAAAATCAACAAGGACCAGCAGGAGACCAGAAAATGCCTATAGCACCCCCTAATTGGAACCATAATGAAGAAGCAGGACGGGGACATATGAATGATTATCGTAATCTGATAATCAGAGGAATAAAGGAAGCAGCACCCAGAGGGCAAAACGTCAGCAAAGCTTTTGAGGGAAGACAAGGGAAGGAAGAAAGTCCCACAGAATGGCTGGAAAGACTTAGAAACAACATGAAGCAATACTCTGGAATAGACCCTGAAACTCTAGCAGGGCAAACCTTGCTGAGAGTTAACTTTGTCACTCATGCTTGGCCAGACATTAAAAGAAAGCTGGAAAAAATTGAGGACTGGCATGATAAATCATTAAATGAGTTATCAAAAGAGGCTCAAAAAATTTATGTACGGAGGGATGAAGAAAGAGCTAAAATAGATGCAAAAATCATGATAGCCACTATGAGAGGAAACAATTTCCAGCAAAATTTGAAGCCTCCAGAGACCACCCCCAAATATTCAGGTTTTAAAGACAGAGGGAGGGGAATAAATCAAACCTCTACCCAGTTAAAACCTCAGGAGCAAACAAAAAATGTCTGCTTCTACTGTGGAGAAGAGGGACACTATAAAAGGGAGTGTCCGTGCCTAAAAAAGAACCTGAAGATATTCAAAGAGATACACCCCAAAGAAGAATAGGGGGGTCATGGGCTCTATCTTCTGGGGGATAAGTACCATCTAGAGCCTATGATAACCTTAAAAGTAGGCCCCCAAGAGGAGGTATTAGAATTTATAGTGGATACTGGAGCAGAGAGAACGTGTGTGATAAATATTCCAAGGGGCTGTGAAGTAAGTAATAACACTGTGAAAGTAACAGGAGCAAAAGGTGAAGGGTTTACAGTTCCTGTTATTAAAAATGTGGTAATTAAAGGGGAATCCAGAATAGGGATGGGAGATGTCTTATTAGTCCCGGGAGCAGGTTGCAATTTACTGGGAAGGGATTTACAAATACAGTTGGGAATAGGGGTTATACCTGAAGAAGGGAAGATGACGGCAAAAGTGTTAAAACTTGGCCAAGAAGATGAGGAGAAAATAAATAAAAAGGTTTGGGCTGGGAAAGGCAATAGGGGAGGATTGAATATTGACCCTATAAAGGTCACGACTGAGAAAGAAGAATATCCCATCCGTATACGTCAGTACCCTATATCTTTAGAAGGAAGAGAAGGCTTAAAGCCGATAATAGAAGAATTGATAAAGGATGGAACATTGGAACCCTGTATGTCTCCTCATAATACCCCTATCCTACCAGTAAAAAAGCCTGATGGGAATTACAGATTAGTGCAAGATTTAAGAGAAGTGAACAAAAGAACTCGTACCCATCACCCGGTGGTACCTAATCCCTACACTCTGTTAAGTAAAGTCCCGCCTCAGCATCAGTGGTTTAGTGTAGTGGATCTTAAAGATGCTTTTTGGGCTTGTCCATTAGCAGAGGAAAGCCAGAATATATTTGCCTTTGAATGGGAAGATCCAAAAACTGGGAGGAAGCAACAATTAAGATGGACAACTTTGTCGCAGGGTTACACCGAATTTCCAAATCTTTGGGCAGGCTTTAGAAGAAATATTACAAACTTTCCCCACTCCTCCTGGAATACAAATTATCCAATATGTGGACGATCTTTTATTGTCAGGGGAAGTTGAAATGGAGGTTAAGGAAGCTACTATAAAACTTTTGAACTTTCTTGGAGAAAAAGGATTGAGAGTCTCAAAAGGGAAATTACAGTTTGTGGAATCAGAGGTGAAGTATCTTGGTCACTTAATAAGCAAAAGTAGCCGAAAACTGAATCCTGAGAGGGTGGCAGGGATTTTATCTCTCCCCTCTCCTTCTTCAGAAAAGGAAGTTAGAAGATTGCTTGGACTATTGGGATATTGCAGATTATGGATTGAAGGATATACCCAGGCAGTAAAATTTTTATATGAGAAATTGACAGAAGGGGAGGATATAAAGTGGACCAGGGAAGATGATAATGAATTAGAAGAACTGAAGTTGAAACTAGCCTCGGTACCTGCCTTAAGCTTACCCTCACTAGAAAAACCCTTTCATCTGTATGTAAATGTGGAAAATGGAATAGCCCATGGAGTCTTAACCCAGGAATGGGGGGGGATTAAAAGGCCAATTGCTTATTTATCAAAATTGCTAGATCCAGTAAGTCATGGCTGGCCAGTATGTATTCAAGCAGTAGCAGCCACTGCTATTCTGGTAGAAGAAAGCCGTAAACTCACTTTTGGAGGTAAACTGATAGTATATACACCCCATGCTGTACGGGCTGTGTTAAATCAAAAAGCTGAAAAATGGTTAACAGACTCTAGAATGTTAAAATATGAGGCAATTTTGATAGACAGTGATGATTTGACACTGGAAGTTAATTGTCTTAGGTTACAATAGTATGTATTCTATCACCATCTTCATGGGATGCTGGGGGCCGGGCGTGGCAGTGTTCCTGATGGCTGCAGAATGGTTTGCTAATGGGCCAGTCGTTGGGGCCGGATGGGCACTTCACTCACCCCAAACATTGCAGATAGTGGCTCATCATCCCATTGTGAGATGCCCCGCCCAGGGGGAGGAACCAATGTATCCCGATCTGCATATAAACTGAGATTTGAAGCACTATAGGCAGCTTTTCCCACGGGATTCCCAGAGGAAGACCAGACCCTTCTACAGCACCACTGGACCTTCAGAGGAGAACTACACCTTTCTCAGGATCATTGCTTCAACAGAACCGCATCTATCACTCCCAGAGGACTGCAACCACCTTCTAAGTGGACTACTACCAACACCCTGACCGACAGGGTGTCAGGTTGTATTCTGACTCTGTCAGTGGTTTTTTTTTGGTTTTTTTTTTGTATTACTACATTTTTCCTATTAAATTGTAGTTCTGACTTTGAGCCTCTCACTGATTTGCTTTCAAACTACCACATTAATAAAAGCATAAATCCAGCTCAATTTTTATATGGAGAATCAAAAGATGACTTAACACACAACTGTTTGGAAATTATACAGTACCAAACTAAAGTTCGAGAGGATCTAGCGGAACTAGCCCTCCCAGAAGGAGAAAAAATTTATGTTGATGGCTCATCTAGATGTTTACAAGGAAAAAGCATATCGGGATATGCATTGGTTGATGGGAAAAATATGCAAACCATCGAAAAAGGGAAACTACCCTCAAACTGGTCAGCTCAGTCTTGTGAATTATATGCTCTAAAAAGGGCATTGGAGTATTTAGCACAAAAGAAAGGGACCATATATACCGATTCAAGGTATGCCTTTGGAGTAGTGCACACCTTTGGGAAAATTTGGGAAGAAAGGGGATTACTAAATTCAAAAGGAAAGGGACTGGTGCATGAGGAACTCATTTTAGAGGTTTTAGAAGCATTAAAATTACCTGAAGAGATAGCTGTAGTACATGTTAAAGGACACCAAAGGGGAATGACCCCAGAAATAAGAGGGAATAATCTGGCAGATCAGGAGGCCAGAGATGCAGCAGAAAATGGGATAAAAAGGGTTATGTTAATTCTAGCCCCAGACCAAGAAAAATTGGAAATCCCAAAATTTAGTGAAGCAGAAGAAAAAGATTTAAGTAAAATAGGTGGAGAACAAGATCAGTCTGAGAAATGGAAACTTCCTGATGGAAGGCAGTTACTTAATAAACCTATTACTAGAAAAATATTAGAAGATATGCATCAAAAAACTCATTGGGGTACTCAAGCCCTATGTGATCACTTTTTAAGAAATTATGGGTGTATTGGGATCTTTGGATTAGCAAAACAAGTAACGGAAAAATGTATAATTTGTCAAAAAGTAAATAGAAAGGTAATGAGAAAAACAAAGTTAGGAGGCCGTGAGTTATCTTTGCGACCATTTCAAAGAATCCAAGTAGATTTTACTGAGCTTCCCCAAGTACAGAGATGGAAATTTTTATTAGTAATTATAGATCATTTAACCCATTGGGTAGAAGCTGTTCCCACTGTCAAAGCTACAGCTAATGTGGTATGTAAAACCCTTTTGGAACAAATCATTCCCAGGTATGGAATGGTTAATAGAATAGATTCAGACAGAGGGACACATTTTACCTCAAAAACCTTACAGCAAATAACTAAAGCCTTGGGAATAACATGGGAATTACATACCCCATGGCACCCCCAGAGTTCAGGCTGAGTAGAAAGGATGAACCAGACTTTAAAAAGAACTCTAACAAAACTAATGGTTGAAACACAAATGTCATGGGTTAAATGCTTGCCTTTGGCTTTATTAAGGGTCCGAACACAGCCCAGGTCAGACCTGGGAGTGTCACCCTATGAAATGCTGTTTGGGTTACCCTTTTTGACCACCCAACATGAAACTGCTACCTATGAAGTGGGGGAAATGAGTGTTAGAAAATATGTCACCACAATTACAAAGACACTCGAGGATTTGCGATCAAAAGGGCTAATCCCCCAAACCACACCTTTAGAGTTTAAAATCCATAATATCCATCCTGGGGAGTGGGTATTGGTGAAAACTTGGAAAGAACAATCTTTAACTCCACAATGGGAAGGTCCTTTTCAAGCACTACTGACAACTGAGACCGCGATCCGAACCAGGGAAAGAGGGTGGATCCACGCTAGCAGAATCAAGGGACCTTTGGAGGAACCTAAGGAGTGGACTATAACCTCAAAACCGGGTGATACCAAGTTAACCCTCAAGTGACGGCAAGGGGGTAATGAACTGGGAGGACCCACATGATCTAAGAAATGTACAAAGAATCACGCCTAACTGGGAAATAAGGCCAAGTTTATATCAGTGGTTTCAAGTACCGCCTGGACAAACTCTGAGAAACCTTCGATACCCACCTTGGGGAGGAATACTTCCGCTTCAAACAGGAGGATCTGGACTGTTTCAGCCAGAAGGCCCTCATATTTTGGCCTTAGCCTGTGACTTATATAAAGAAGGGGAGGAATTGCAACCTCCATCAGTACCATCCCATATACCCTGTCTGATTCACCCCAATACTGGACATGTTAGCTGGGTTAAATGCAAATGCTTAAGTTGTGGGAAAAATTGGTATTGCAGCTCACGAAAGCGAAACTCTCATTGTAGAAAGTGTCGATTGTCAAATCTATCCCCTCTCCAGGCAGACCTAGGAGAAACTGAGATAATAACTTTGCTTTGTGGATGGGAATTACTAGTGCCTGTTGAATGGGAAATACCAGAGGAACAGTGGGAAACTACGATTGAGGAATGTAAAAAGCGGTTTGCTTGGAAATTGGCAAAAAGGAAGTGACCAGGGAATAGAGGGCAAGACCGGGTTGGCCGCTGTACTCGCCACCGAGAAGATCATATATACACCTGCTGTGGGTAGCAACCCCATAGGCATGGGAGGAGGGGGTATAAGCCATGCCGGACCTCTATTGTTCCTTTTTCTTTCACTCCTTCTCTTCCCTTCTGGGATGCCAGCAAACACATGCCGCCCATGCTACCGCAGGCTTTACATGGAAAGACACCGAGGTTCCTTTTTTATTTCTCACACCCATATCAACAGCCGCTGTTATGACCCATCAAAAGTATGTACCTGTGAACACAATGGGAAAAAATACTGGGTTACAGAAAACTTAGGAGACAGTGGTAATAGATTAGGGAGTGAATGTCCAAAAAGGGAAAAATGGGTTTGTTTCACATCTACCCTTAAGGGA
Source organism: Eopsaltria australis (assembly GCA_034509425.1). Taxonomy (NCBI): domain Eukaryota; kingdom Metazoa; phylum Chordata; class Aves; order Passeriformes; family Petroicidae; genus Eopsaltria; species Eopsaltria australis. The sequence continues at coordinate 29,449 of JAVTVJ010001968.1, read as the reverse complement.
AAGGCCCAGGATTTGGTCAAAGAACAACTAGTACCCCAAAAAAGCAAAACCAACAAAGCCACCCGTATCAAAACCACTCGAAGATTGGTACACGAGACTCAGGTAACAATTAGAAAAGGAAATAGATCTCTCAAAACTTGGGAAAAACCTGTTTGTGGAACTGGGAGAAAGAATAAGTAAAGAACTTAATATAACCAACTGCTGGGTTTGTGGAGGGGCTTTGATGGCAGAGGAATGGCCATGGAAAGGCAGTAGCTTGGGTCTGGTTGAACTCCTCAAGTGGAACCGGACAAACTTAAAAGGGGAAAACAGACCAGGGGGGTGGATTTTAAGCTCAACAGTAATAGGAGAAGAATGTCTCTGGCGCACTGGGAAGAATTTTGTTAATGAAGTTGGGCACACTCCGTGTAAAAGATATAAAGTTAGTAATGGAACCTTTACGCAGTGGATCCCAGAGGCACCAACTCTGTATTTGACCCATAGAAAAACAAAAGAAAAAGATTGTGAATATATAAGTGATATCAAGCTCTTCCAATGTAATGATATAGGCAAGAATCCTTATTTTGGGATCCCAGAAATATCCAAATTTTGGGAAAATATAGATCAACAAAAAACTGATTATTGGAAAGCACCAGATGGATTATTCTGGATATGTGGAAAAAGAGCATATCCAAAACTCCCCTCTGGGTGGAAAGGAAGTTGTACTTTAGGTATCATACAGCCAGGATTTTTCCTACTACCAAAGCCAGATGGAAATCAGTTAGGAGTACCAGTGTATGATGACCTAAAAAGGGAAAAGAGGGACTGGATTGGAGGATCTCAAAAGTGGGGAGATGAGGAATGGCCCCCAGAACGCATACTGGAAGTATATGGGCCAGCTACTTGGGCACAAGATGGGAGTTGGGGATATCGCACCCCCATTTATATGCTAAATCATATTATAAGACTTCAAGCAGTTGTAGAAATAATCTCCAGCAGAACTTCCAAGGCATTGACATTACTAGTGACTGAACAAAGTCAAATAAGAGGTGCAGTGTATCAAAACAGGTTGGCCTTAGACTATTTGTTAGCCAAAGAAGGGGGTGTTTGTGGAAAATTTAATACATCAGATTGTTGTTTGAACATAGATGACAATGGACAGGCTGTCCTAGATTTAGCCAATTAAATCAGAAAAATATCCCATGTACCAATCCAGAAATGGGAACCGATACTAAAACCTGGCTGGTGGAATAATATATTGGAAATAGAATGGTGGAAGAAGTTAGGCTTCTTCCTTTTATGTGCTACAGCTGGGTTAATATTTCTTCCTTGCTTGATCCCCTGTTTTATTCGGCTAATCACCAGTGTAGTCCAAGGTATGCAAGTGGTAACTACGCCTATGAAACCAAAACTGGCTACACCTGGGACAGACCAAAAGATAATGATATTGAAGAAACAAAAAGATATAAAAGACCCCTTTGAAGAAGCAAAATTAATCTATGAAAGAAATGAGCAAAGAAAAGAAGAATTATTGCTCAAGCCAAATGAATTATAAAAAGGAAAAGGGGGGATTGTTATAAATGCATATTATAGTGTTGGCTTTTCGCAAATAATGAATGCTATGTGTATGATGTTGGTCCTTGTAGAAGTTGATTTTGTTATAGAAATATAATCATTTTTAAATGCTTTAATGCCTTTTTGTTTTAGCTTAAATGTAGTGGCTAATGTAGCTGTGTTAAAATGTACCTAGCTTAAAATAACTAAACCGCAAACTTAGTTGGATAAGCATGGGTGTAACAGGCTCCTGTCCCAGGATATCTCTATCGACAAAGAACCATCTGACAGGATATCCCTATTGACAAGTAACCGTCTGACTGGACATCCCTATCAACAATAACCATCTGCTGGACACCAACAGACAAAAGAAAATATTGGAGTCTCCAAAGAAACTGCGCATGCTCTAAAAAGGCAGACCCAAGGAGGAGCCATGCTAACAACTACCTGGAAAATGTAAAATAGTTTGGAGAACAGTTTGAATATGTATACTTGTCTATGAATATGTAACAGGCTGATGCAATAAGAAATGTATATAAACAGAGTTTTTTACCATGTCAGATGTGCACTTGGCTCCATGCCAAGAGTTCCCAATGTCACCTGGACGTTGTAACCTTTTACCCTATACCTTGTCCCTTATTGTCCTTTATTAAACCTTTAAATTTTAACAGGAGACTGGACCTCGTTTTTAACACCAACTTAAAAGCATCTTAAAATCTGCAAACAGAGCTTTCAGTAAAAAGCTTTTAAAGTGCTTTACAAAGTTGGTGTTCCTCTACCAACCCTCTGTTTCTCTCTCTTCCATAAAATCCCTTGATTTTTGGGATTGGGTCGGGGAAAGATTAACGCGCCTTGCAAAAACAGGAGATAATTCATTGCGACAATATTTTCCCTTGCTCATTTTAATTTTTGAAGTTTTAGAAAAGAAGGAGAAAAGTTTGGAACGCGCGCACATCCCCGCCCCGTCCCCCCACACCCCGCCCTCCTCCTATCCCCTTGCAAACCCGCAGCGCGGTGACGACAACGGCGACAGGAATCTCCGGGAACCCCGCCAGGCCCCCTGGTCCTCCCGCGAGTTTCGCCGGCCCGCGTCCGAGTCCTTCCCGTCCCCCCTCGGTTCCCCTCCATGTCCCAAAACACTCACAACTCCAAACCCCCCGGGACACAATAGAACAATGGGCCAAGATGGCGCTGACCACGCGGCCACGGGCGTTGGAACGAGCCCGCATGGCGCAGGCGGGGCCGAGTGGGCGGGCAACCCCTCCCCCGGCACCTCCCTCCACCCTCCCACAGAGCCAGATCATTCGCGGTTCGTTAACGTACCTCCTCCAACAGGGGCGGAGCTTGCACCCATGCCGCCTGCGCCGCAGCCCGCCGCCGCCGTAAAACCACCCCCGGCAGCCGCGGGGGGGGGAAACGCCGCCCCTGCAGCCCACCGTCGCCATGCCACAGACGCTGTTAGCGGCCGGGGAAACGCTTCCGCCCGAGGCGCCCGCGTGGCCCCGACTGCTGCAGCCCACCGCGGCCGCGCCGGCACAAGGAGCCCCGCCGCTGGCGGCCGCCCCGCCAGTTACCGCAGTCCCGGGAGCGGGGGGGGTCATGCTTTCCGGCCATGGCACCGCCCCCGTCAGCGGCCGGGGGCGAGGCACTATCGCCCCTGGCGGCCGCTTGGCCCTGGCTTGGGCCCGCGCTGGCCAGAGTGCCCCGACCCCAACCCCAGCGGGGACACCCACCCAGCCCTTAGGCGCGGCCACGCCGAGGCCGCCGCCACTACCGCCGGCAGCCATTGCTGCCCCCAGTCCCGGGTGCGAACGCGGCATGGCTTCCTGCTATAGCACCGCCCATGCTTGCAGCGTCTGCGGCCGCGAGCGCGCTCGCGGCAGGAGAATTGGGGCCCCTACCGGCGACCGCGCAGGCCCCTGCTGGGCCTGCCTCCACTCCGTCCTTGGGGGCGGGTGCACAGGGACCCCCCGCGCCGGCAGCAGCTTTGGAAACCGGCGTCGCCCCGGCCACGGGAGTGGCTGCCATGGGGCTCCCAGCTGTGGCCATGCCCGGCAGCGCGGGCCAGTTTCCCCCCTCCACCGGATCCGCGCCGGGGGTGGGGGCGGAGCTGCCCCGAGCTGCAAGCGCGATCAACCCCCCGGCGCCGGCGGTTTACACCGCGGACCCTTGGACTGCCCAGCCTGTGACGCAACAGCTGCCCAAAGAAGCAGCCCCCGCCCCACCCCACCTAAACGAACTGTGCCAAGGCTACACCGTCACCACAGCTTTTCAAATCCCGTCCGCAAACCCACAGCTTTCCATGCAGGGCACTGCCGCCTCTCCAACAATAATTAGCCACAATTTAGAAGCCCCCACCCCCTTTTGGAAACTACAAAACGTGCAATCAGGAACTGGGACAGGCGAAACCTGGAGTCAAATCACAAATACCGAGATTTTTGCAGCCCCAGTTCAATATAACCCTGTCGTGGGTTGACCCCGGCCAGGGGCCAGGTGCCCACTCAGTCACTCTATCACTCCCCCTCCCACTGGGAGAGGGGAGAGGATAATATTGAAAAAGACTACCAGGGTGAGTAAAGGCAGTTTTATTACAGTGCAGGAAAAAAATAGAACAAGCAAGTTGAAAGTTGCGCGCGCAAGAGCAAGAAGGGAAAACAATCAATCTCTACTTCCCATCAGCAGCGATGTCCGGACACTTTCTGGGAAGCAGGGCTCCCGCACATGTGATGGTTGCTCGAGGAGGCAAACATGGACAAGTCCCGAGTGCCTCTCCCTCCTCCTCTCTTCCTTTCCTTATAGATCTGATCTGATGTCATATGGTATGGAATATCCCTTTGGCTGACTGGGGTCAGCTGGCCTGCTGGTGTCCCCTCCCAGGATCTTGCCCCCCCCATCCCCTTCAGTGGGGGAAGGAATGTCACAGGGACAGCACAGCTTGGCAGTAGCCCAAACACTGCTCTGTTATCAACACCAGCTACCAAAGCAAAGTACAGCAGTGTAAGGCCTGTGAGCTTTACCCCAGTCAGACCCAATACAATTTCCACCCCTTATTCCATACCATTTGCATCATGCTCAGAAATCCTTTTCTACTCACACATGCAATTTATGCTGCATCCTTAAACCATCCCCATCACATTAACTACTATCTCCTGTCCTCTCGCATCCTTCCACGTGGTCTCCATTTCTAGCAGAGTGGGGGGTCAGGGCAGGAGGAATAGTAAACTTGATTGTCAAGGACTGGCACCATCCCTGTTCATTGTGGCCTTTTTCTTGCCCCTTGCTGAAATTCGTTCTTCGTCAGCTCATGTCCCTTCTGCTACTTACATCCTGCAACATACAACTTCCAACATGCATTATTCTTACCCCAAGGTTAAGTCACCTTGGGGCACACACCGGGTCTCCCCATCCTCCCGCATGACCCACCAAGTGCACCCAGGTCCTTGGGCAAAGACAATCCCACGAATGGGTTTGCCCTTCCCCATGGGGGACGCAACCCACACTGACTTTCCCAGCCACTTTCCTATGTGTAGTGCAGGAACCTTGTCTCCCTCCACAGTGTCTAAGGGTTTCGTTGGGGTGGGACCAGGGCGGTTAACAGATCCCCTAGTATTGACTAGCCAAGTGGCTTCTGCCAAATTCACATCCCAATGCTTCCATGTCCCATTACCTAGTGCCCGTAGCATAGTTTTTAACAGTCCATTATATCTTTCAATCTTCCCAGAGGCCTGTGGGGGATAAGGAATATGATATATCCACTTAATGCCATGCCTCTTTGCCCGGGAGTTAATAAGATTATTTCGAAAATGAGTCCCATTGTCTGACTCAATTCTATCTGGGGTTCCATGTCGCCACAAAATGTGTCTTTCAAGACCTGAAATTGTGTTCCGAGCCGTGGCGTGGTTTACTGGGTACGTTTCCAGCCAGCCAGTTGTGGCCTCCACCATGGTGAGGATGTAACTCTTGCCTTGGCGTGTTCGTGGCAACGGCTCAATGTAATCAATTTGCCAGGCTTCACCATACTGGAACCCCAGCCACCACCCTCCACTCCAAAAAGGCTTCACTCGTGTGGCTCGCTTGATAGCAGCGCATGTTTCACACTGATCACACCTGTGTGATGGCCTCCATGGTCAGATCCACCCCTCGATCATGAGCCCATCTGTATGTTGCATCCCTTCCAAGATGCCCTGATGTTTCGTGGGCCCATCGGGCTATAAATAGCTCACCCTTTCTCTCCCAATCTAGGTCCACCTGAGCTATTCCAATTTTGGTGGCCTTATCTACCCGTTCATTGTTTTGATGCTCCTCAGTGGCACGACTTCTGGGCACATGGGCATCTACATGGCGTACTTTCACAGTCATGTGTTCTATCTGTGCAGCAATGTCTTGCCATAATGCAGCAGCCCAGATGGGTTTTCCCCTGCGCTGCCAGTTGGTTTTCTTCCACTGCTGCAGCCATCCCCATAGGGCATTAGCCACCATCCAGGAGTCAGTATAGAGATAGAGTATGGGCCACTTTTCTCTCTCAGCAATCTCTAGGGCTAGTTGGATGGCTTTCACCTCTGCAAACTGGCTTGATTCACCTTCCCCTTCAGCAGTCTCAATGACTTGTCGTGTGGGATTCCACACAGCAGCTTTCTACCTCCGATGGTTTCCTGTCACTCGACAGGATCCATCAGTAAATAAAGCATATTTTCTTTCGTTTTCTGGTAACTCGTTATATGGTGGTGCTTCTTGGGCACGAGTCACCTTCTCAGACCGTGCTTCAAAATCTCTGGCTTCTGGCCAACTCAAAATCTCTTCTAGGATTCCTGGGAAGTTGGGTTTTCCCATTCGGGCTCGTTGTGTAATTAAGGCCACCCACTTACTCCATGTAGCACTGGTTGCATGATGCACGGAGGGAATGTTTCCTTTGAACATCCAGTGTAGGACAGGCAATCGTGGTGCCAAGAGGAGACATGCTTCTGTCCCAACAACTTCTGAGGCTGCTCAAACCCCCTCATAAGCCGCTAGTATTTCTTTTTCAGTTGGAGTATTGTGGGCTTCTGATCCTCGGTAACTCCTGCTCCAGAATCCTAATGGCCGACCTCGGGTTTCTCCTGCGGTCCTCTGCCAGAGGCTCCAGGTGAGGCCCTGCTCCCCAGCTGCAGTGTAGAGTATATTTTGCACATCTGGTCCTGTCCGAACAGGCCCAAGAGCCACCACACGAGCTATTTCTTGTTTGATTTGCTCAAAGGCCTGTTTCTGCTCAGGGCCCCACTTGAAGTCATTCTTCTTCCGGGTAACTCGATAGAGGGGGCCCACATTCCATAGCCTGGAATGTGCATTCTCCAGAATCCTACAAGGCCCAAGAAAGCTTGTGTTTCTTTCTTAGTAACTGGTGGAGACATATTGGCAATTTTGTCAACCACCTCTGTAGGCACATGACGGCGCCCATCCTGCCATTTTATTCCTAGAAACTGGATTTCCTGTGCAGGTCCCTTCACCTTACTTTGTTTTATGGCAAGACCAGCTTTCAGAAGAATTTGGATTATTTTCTTCCCTTTTTCAAAAACTTCTCTGGCTGTATCACCCCACACAAGGATATCATCAATATATTGCAGGTGTTCCGGAGCTCCACCCTGTTCCAGAGCAGCCTGGATCAGGCCATGGCAGATGGTGGGGCTGTGTCTCCACCCCTGGGGCAGTCAGTTCCAGGTGTACTGGACACCCCTCCAAGTGAAAGCAAATTGTGGCCTGCACTCTGCCGTCAGAGGGATTGAGAAAAATGCATTAGCTATGTCAATCGTGGCATACCATTTGGCTGCTTTTGACTCTAGCTCATATTGGAGGTCCAACATGTCTGGTACGGCAGCACTGAGAGGTGGTGTGACTTCATTCAGGCCCCGATAGTCCACTGTCAGCCGCCATTCCCCATTTGACTTCCGCACTGGCCATATGGGGCTTATAAAACGGCGTTCTTCCTTCTCTTCCACTGTCCCGGGAGCCCCCGAGCCGCCTGCCGGTGGTTGCTCCTAGCTCGCCTGAGGGACCTCGAATGCCCTAACCGCAAGGTGGGCAGATGAGGGAGACACGCAGCCTCGTCAGGGACTAGGAGCATTGGTGGGTCGCAGTTTATTCCCGGAATCACAGTAGGACCGCGGAGAATAAAGAGCGACTCTTTGACTGGGTAGCAGAGAAAGGTTTAATATCTCTGAATCCCGGGGCCAAAGAGCCTCGAGCTAGCTCGTGCAATGGCTTATAACGGAACTGATCAACCAATCACAAAAGGGTACTGGGGAGGAGTTGGGGAGAAGCTGGGGAGATACAACCAACAGGATGGGAACAGGGGAGGAGACGAGGGTAATTAACGAATCACAACATACAGAACTCTGAACTTTCCAGAACAGGGGGAAGATTTGAATTTGGATTGACAACACGCTGAACTAATAACTACACACTGGGAGGAACTCGGAGGAGCGGTCCAGCTCAGGGCTAGACCACGGTGGTTTCTAATGCAGGGGTGGCACTAGGGCTCGCCCACCAGGAGCGGCCCAGGGGCTTTTTTGGTTTTTGTTCTATATCTACCACCCCAACAGGGGCTGTTGAAGGGTGAGCAGGTCCTGCTGATTACTCCTTGGCTCTCCAGTCGATGAATTAGTTCATGGATAGGAGTCACGGAGTCCCGGTTGGTACGATACTGCCTCCAGTGCACTGTCCTGGTAGCAATCGGTACTTGTTGATCTTCCACCTGCAGCAATCCTACGATGAAGGGATCTTCTGAGAGGCCAGGCAGGGTGGATAACTGTTTGATCTTCTCTGTATTCACCGCAGCTATGCCAAAGGCCCATCGATATCCCTTTGGATCCTTAAAATACCCTCTCCTGAGGTAGTCGATGCCAAGGATACAAGGGGCCTCTGGGCCAGTCACGATGGGATGCCTTTGCCATCTGTCCCCTGTTAAGCTCACCTCAGCTTTTACTACCGACAACTCTTGGCATCCCCCTGTCACTCCAGAGATCCAGATGGCTTCTGCACTCTTGTGCCTTGATGGCATCAGTGTACACTGTGCACCGGTGTCCACTAAAGCTTTGTACTTCTGTGGATCTGATGTGCCAGGCCATCGAATCCACACCGTCCAGTATACCCGGTCATCCCTTTCCTCCTCCTGGCCGGAGGCAGGGACCCTCTATTCCTGTTCTTGGTCAGAGTATTCACTGTCTGACCTTTGTGATGCCAAATCAGAAGTTCCCTCCTCAGGACTGTAGGAAACAGTTTTAGTTTTCTTATATCTGGGAAATCGCTGATTGTCTTCTGGTCTTTCTGTGGTAACTACACTGACAGTCTTCTTGGGTGGCCCCTTCTTAACAGGTCTCTTCCCCCTCAGTTCTCGGACCCGGGCGCTCAGCTTAGAGGTGGGTTCACCATCCCATTTCCTCATGTCCTCTCCATGCTCACGCAGAAAAAACCAGAGCTCGTTACGTGGCCTGTTCTTGGGGATTCCTTTCCCTCTGACTGGGGTTGGAGAGGAGCGATCTCTTGGGCTGCTTCTAAAAGTTGGGGTGGTGGCTCGCAGGGATGAGGGAGCACCCAGAGTTTCTTCTACATTTCGGAGCCAGGCGGATGCCAACTCTACAGTTGGTGTATCCATTTTTGGGTAATAAAGTGCCGCCAAGCTGCTGGAATATGATGCTGGGGCACCTTGAACCACCTTCCTCCACATGGCAAGTGTACAAGGGATATCCTCTGGATCTATGGTGATGCTATCATCCTTTAGATCACTATAGACGATTTCCAGCACTGCTAATTCTCTCAAGCACTGGATACCTTCATCCACATTGGTCCACTTCCCTGGGGACTTTACAAGATCTTCCTTAAAAGGATATCTTGCCTTCACACTTGAAAGAAGCCGTCTCCAGAGGCTACAAGTTCCTCCTTTCTTTGTAAGTCCTCTTTCAATTTCCCGATCCCTAGCAAGGGATCCCAGCTGTTGGGCTTCATCACCTTCTAACTGCTGACTATCGGCCCCATTATCCCAGCATCACAGCAGCCATGCAGGAATCCTCTCACCTGACTGGCGGCTGTAATCCTTTCGCAAGTCTCGAAGTTCGGATGGGGTCAGGGACCGAGTAACTTTGGTAATGTCCTGGGTTAGGCCAGAGGGGTCAAAATCTAGGAAGTGATCTGTGCTGCAGGAAGGAATACAACTTCCTTCCTGCGAGAGAGAGCCAATGATCAGGTAGTTTTAAGGGTTGATAGGTAGGTAAACCAATTAAAAAGTGATCCGCCTTCGAGGAAAAAACCATATATAAGCAGAGACTCTCTGACGCTCTTCCTCTTTGGACCTGCTGCTGCTGTGTAGAGAGGAGCAGCTCCTGCTTCTCTTGCTGGTAAGGCCCCCCCCACCTCCTTCCAAAGGAGGGATGGGGGGGGGGGAAGGGAGGTTTTACGGCAGCCGTGCCGCTGCAGCCGGGCAGGCATGGGGGAGGAAACGATTGGAATTTTCAGCAGATCCAGCTCAGCCGGTGTGTCAGCTACACAAGAGGGAGAGCCGGGCCAGGCAACAGGCAAGAACCGGGCTGGACTCCATCCAGCTCGGGCCAGGCCCTGCCCTGTCACCCCGGGCCCAGATGGCCCTACCAGGCCGAGCCAGCTTGGCAGAGTCAAGCAAAGACTCTTGAGAGCGTCTGGCATCCAGCTGGGACCTGTTCAAACAGCCCGGCAAAGAGCACGTGATCCTTACACTGCCGGAGAGAGAGAGAGAAAGAGATTAACTCTCTCCATGCCTGGACTAAACTCACAGACACCCATCCTTCCTTGCCGAGAGAGGAACGAGTGAGGACATCGACATAGTGCAGCGCAGAGACTTTACAGTCAGTGAGGAAAGCAGAACTGATACTTACAAAGAGGTGTATGGGAAGTTGCTTCAAGAGTGAAGCTGAAAACTCTTTTGGAGAACCATGGTTGGGGACTGAGCTAATAAATTCTCTGCAATATATGAAGATATAGTCCAAAGGGAGATGTGAGGTTCTTATTGCAGCCAATGAACTGAATTACCTAAGTACAGACAAGTAAGTGTTGAAAAAGCACAGCCTGATGAGAAACTAGAACCAAAAGAGAGGAGAGGCTGTGTCCCAGAGCCCTGGTCCCGGGGAGAATGCCAGAGAACCTGAGTTGTCAGGAGAACCTGTGTTGCTAAGCACAGAAGAAGGGATTTTCTTTGTTGCTGCAATTGAACTGGGCATCCTTAAAACAGGTACCCTGTGGACTGTTCATAACCCACCATAGTGGCTGTGGGAAGGCTACTGGTGTGGGAGGGATCCACCATTAAGCTGGACTTTGCTCCGCGCGGCGGTTAATGGTGAGGCAGAAGACCCATAAAAACTGTATTTTTCTTACAGAAGATCCATGGTGTAAGCAAAAGAAACTTCTCTCCCTAAATGAACTGGAACAAGAGCTGTTTCTGAGGTGGTAAACTGACTGGAGGTCAAAGTGTTGTCTTTTGTATGTTGTCAGGGAGAATGAAATGGAGAGGTGGGGGAAGGAGGGGTGGTCTGAAGAGTTTGTTCTGGTTTTTTTTTCTTGGGTTTTTTTTTCTTTTCCCTTTGTCTTAGGTATATTAATAAAACTTCTTTGTACTTTATAAAGTTTGAGCCTGCTTTGCCGACTCCTAATCCTTATCTCACAACAAGCAATCAAGTAAATTTAGGTAAGTGTGCTGGCATTTAGCCACAAACCTGAATAGGCGAACTGAAACCACTACAGGTCTCCTGTTTAATCTGCCTCACTCCCTTCGATTCCTTTGCTGAGGGACCTGCCTCTTGATCTAGCCCCATCTCTTCTTCCTCTTCCTCTTCTTCTTCTCTTACTAATCGGCCTGAAACTTGCCTTGTCCATTTTTTTTTTTTTCACTACTGGGGCAATTACTGTAGTTGTTGTGGTTTGGGTTCCTATCTCAGACATAGTTGTTATGGTTTGTATCCCTGCCTCAGCCACAGCTGTAGTTTGTGTTCCTGTCTCAGCTATAGTGTCCTCAGGCACAGTTTGAGTTCCTGCCTCAACCACAATCCTCTGAGAATATTGAAGAGAGGCCCGGTAGGCCCAGGCCAGCCCCCAGTACAGGGCGAGAAGCTGCTCGCATTCCTGAGAGTAAACGAGGCACACTTCTGTCAGCCGATGGGCCAGTTTGTTAGGGTTATTTACCTCTTCAGGAGTAAACTCCCAGGCAACGGGAGGTGATAACCGCCCTAGGAACCTGCCCAAATCCCTCCATATACCTTTCCACCCAGGAACTGGGTACCTCAGGGCAGATTTTAACAGCTCCTTACCCAAGGGTCGTTTCCTTCTGTACCAGGGAGATGACAATTTCCATGAATTCCATAAGGTAACAGTGTTGGCTAATATTATTAATAATATCAGGAAGCTTATGTAAGGGTTGGCAATAATCACAGGAGCCTGCAGTAAAAGATCATCCATACTCGAATTCACCCAGGGCAGGAAGGAGTTATATTCATTCACAGTCATTGTTTGTTTCAACATGTTCCCAAACATAGCAAAACAAAGATAAGCAGTGTGGCAGCCGAAGGCCGTATGCCACACAGGAGTTTACTACTTGAGAGCTGCTATTGGTAATTACTAGAGCATGCAATATATGTGTATATATATATATAAAACTGCCTCTATCTCGTCCCTGTTCGGGCGCCAAATCAGAGACTGACGTGGGTTGACCCCAGCCAGGGGCCAGGTGCCCACTCAGTCACTCTATCACTCCCCCTCCCGCTGGGAGAGGGGAGAGGATAATACTGAAAAAGACTATCAGGGTGAGTAAAGGCAGTTTTATTACAGTGCAGGAAAAAAATAGAACAAGCAAGTTGAAAGTTGCGCGCGCAAGAGCAAGCAGAGAAAACAATCAATCTCTACTTCCCATCAGCAGCGATGTCCGGACACTTTCTGGGAAGCAGGGCTCCAGCACACGTGATGGTTGTTCGGGGAGGCAAACATGGACAAGTCCCGAGTGCCTCTCCCTCCTCCTCTCTTCCTTTCCTTATAGATCTGATCTGATGTCATATGGTATGGAATATCCCTTTGGCTGACTGGGGTCAGCTGGCCTGCTGGTGTCCCCTCCCAGGATCTTGCCCCCCCCATCCCCTTCAGTGGGGGAAGGAATGTCAGAGGGACAGCACAGCTTGGCAGTAGCCAAAACACTGCTCTGTTATCAACACCAGCTACCAAAGCAAAGTACAGCAGTGTAAGGCCTGTGAGCTTTACCCCAGTCAGACCCAATACAAACCCCCAAGGAGAAAACCCACAGTGGCAGCCAATGGGCTTTCAAAATCTCAAAGAGATACGTCAAGTTGCAAACAAATTTGGCTGGGAGTCAACATATTTTAAGAGCCTTTTAAACCTGACTTTCAAAACTCAAACTCTGGTACCATATGATATAAAAGCAATGATGTCTGGTATATTAACTGAAGCTCAATTCTGGCTCTGGGAAAGAACATGGCATGAACAATTAAAAGAACTCTTACCTAGTTACAAATCTAATGACCAAACAGCATCTCTGACCCTGGATCACCTTTGTGGCCAAGGAGACATGAGCAAACCCCAAGATCAAGCTGCTCAACTACCACCAGCAGTTTTAGTTGATATTAAAAATGCAGCAAAAAGAGCTTTATTGTGCCTGCCTTCCTCTACTGCCCCTTCAGATGGCTATGCAGCTATCAAACAAAGGCTTGACGAGAGCTTTGTGGACTTTGTAGACAGATTAAGGGGGGCAGTAGTGAAACAAATAGAAAATCCACAGTTGCAAAAAGAGCTATTAAGATCACTAGCTAAAGAAAATGCAAACATAGAATGTAAGAGTCCTCAAAACCTTACCACGAAATCCAAAGCCAACAATCACTCAAATGCTAGAGCTTTGTGCTGAAATAATGCCTGAACAAACTGACTTTTCCCCCCAACAACCTCCATTTAAGGGAGCACACATGAAGACCGTAGGTGCCGCTGTGACTGCAGACAATAATAAAGACACCCGCAAATGTTTCAATTGTGGGTCACCTCACCATTTTGCAAAGAACTGTCCCAAACCCTGAAAAACTAACCACCCTTCCAAGCCGTTTACAAGTCCGGAAACATCTCAGCAACAGGGAAACTAGACAACGAGCGTGGGGCGGCACCACGCGCTGACACAAAACTAAAGGCTGCAACCCCGATCCCTGCCATGGTGTCCCCAGCGAAACCACCAGGACCTTCGAACACCTGGGCCATGCGTCTGGACCTGGTGAGTGCAACTGCCTACAACTTCACAAAGCCCACATTCCAGCATATCACAGTTTCACTTTCAGGAAACATTAACTCTCGGACTGACATTCTCGTGGTGGGAAACTCGTTGAGAGGACCACCAGAACTGTTTGTGTTACCTGAAATCCACACCATGTCCCCAGGAATGAATTTCAAGATCACGGTCACCTGCACAAACACTCCATGGTTTATTTCACAATGGACTTGGGTAGCACAGGCCATAGTGCTACCTAGAGACTTTCTCCGGCTACATCAGACCCCATGTACATACTGGGCTGAGGTTGTTGGAGAAGACAAGCCAACTCTTAGCTGTAAATTGACCAATGGAAAAGCCACAACTTATCTGGATGGGATGATAGACACAGGAGTAGATGTTATCATAATCTCCAAGGCAGATTGGCCAATGCAGTGGGCTCTGAGGCCTTCTGGGGGGACAGTTTCTGGTATTGGGGGATCATCTCCTTCAATGAGGAGCATGAATTCAATCTCCATAGAGGGACCTGATGGTCACATGGCCTCCATCAAGCCCTTTGTGGTACCATCAGGGTTCACCCTATGGGGAAGGGACCTCCTATCCCAGTGGGGAACTCGAATAGAAATCCCCCCTCCTGCTACAAATTTTTAATCGAGGCCACTGAGAGGCGCTCCACCCCGGCCCTGACTTGGAAAACTGATAAACCCGTCAGGGTGGAACAGTGGCCCCTGTCCAAGGAGAAATTAAGCACCCTCGAATCCCTGGTAGAAGAACAGCTTGCCAAAGGCAACATCGTTCCAACAGACAGCCTCTGGAACTCCCCTGTCTTTGTGATACGAAAACCAGGAAAAGACAAGTGGAGGCTTCTCCACGATTTGCGGGAGATCAATAAGGTGATAGAGGAAATGAGTCCCTTGCAGCCAGGTCTACCATTGCCCTCTATGCTCCCCCGTGATTGGCCTTTGGTAGTCATTGACATCAAAGCCTGCTTTTTCAGTATTCCTCTTAAGCCTCGCGATTCTCCTCGCTTTGCTTTCTCCGTCCCTTCGGTCAACTGGGAAGCCCCAATGAGACGGTTTCACTGGCAAAAACTACCAATGGATATGGTTAACGCTCTCATTCTCTGCCAATGGTACGTCTCAAAAATCCTATCACCTGTTCGAAAAGCCTTCCCCAAAGCAATCATTCTTCACTACATGGATGATATATTAGTTTGTGCCCCTCAAAAAGACTATCTAGACACCACCCTGAAAGAGACTGTGAAAGCCATTGAGAGTGCAGGCATGGAAATTCAATTTGAAAAGATTCAACACACCTGCCCCTGGTTGTACCTTGGCATTCGCATCGGCGAAAGAACCATTGCACCCCAGCAACTCGTCATCCAGGATGACCCCAAGACCCTACGGGACCTACACCAACTCTATGGATCCATCAACTGGGTTTGTCCTCTGCTGGGCCTGACGACTGATGACCTCGCCCCCTTGTTCCAGCTTCTGAAGGGAAGCAAGGGACTGGACTCGCCAATTTCCATCACTCCAGAGGACAGGGACGCTATTAGTAAGGTGCAACAAGCGCTCTCTTCCAGGCAAGCGCATCGGACAGCTCCAGAACTGCCTTTCAGGTTTATCATACTAGGAAAGGTACCACACCTACATGGACTGATATTTCAATGGGCCGAGAAGTTGAAAGATTCACTTCTCATCATAGAGTGGGTTTTTCTTCCACACCAGCCTTCCAAAAGTATTACAACACCACAGGAACTGGTTGCTCAGTTGATTAAAAGAGCCAGAAAAAGACTCCGCACCCTGGCAGGGTGTGATTTTGCATGGATATATGTTCCTTGGCGAATGAATGATGTGGAGGAATTACTCCAAACCAATGAGCACCTCCAGCTAGCCCTCGACAGTTATCCAGGCCAAATTACAGGTCACAAATTAAAACACCATCTGTTTAATACTAAATTCAATTTGGCACCCAAATTCCTCCAAAGTAAAACACCCTTAAATGCCCTGACAGTCTTTACAGATGGCTCAGGGTCCTCTTGATGCCTTAGGTTTTAACTTTTTATTTTTCTACATCAGGACTGCTCTAGTATATGACTCTAAGACTCCATAAATTGTCATCTAGTGTTCTGTTACTGTCATTTAGATGAAATAATTTCTCTCTGGGCCGGAGTTTCAAGGACATACTGTTTTTTCCAAAAGCCCAAAATGTAAACATCCATGGACAGCAGCGAAGAGAAGAGAAGAAGGGGACAAGCTGGGGATGGGACTTCAGGACCCGAAACTGTAATTGGACAATGGGTTTCTGATATGCAGATGGACCGAAGGTATATCTGTCCAAAAAACACGTGCTAGGCGTCCATTTTTGGGTGTAGTCTCTGCGAGACTCCTGCATGGCCCAAAGTGTACCTTGTTTTAATAAATACTTCTTTTATTCTTTTAACTCTGTCCAGCTTCTGTTTCAGGTCAGCCTTTCGTAAGGCATCAGTTTTGGCGACCACGAAGGGACAGGAGGCTTCTGAAAAACCCCTGGACCCAGAGGAAATCCAGCCCTCGCCCCCTCTCTTCACAAGCACGGGAAGGGGAGGCTGTGACCACAGTCCAGACGGTATCAGAGCCGAAGGATCCTTGGACCTGACTCAGAGGCACGTGAGTAACTGAATAAAAGCAGTATTGTTTGTTTTCGTCTATGAGGGAGGGGTCAAGAGATCGTTGATCTCTCAGAGTTTGTTTAGCATCTTTGGGGCTCAATAAAGTGTCCCAAAGGGGCTGTGGCGTACTTGCTGCTTCCCCCTCTGGTTGTTTTAGCTCGTGAGAGCTTAGTGCTGCAGCAGCAGCAATTTGGCTTGGAGCCAAGGGTGGGGCAGTGGCTTAAGCTGCTGCCTGCTGGCACCAAGCTTGGGAGTTCGAATCCCCCTCTTGCTTGTTTGCTTTGCTAGCTGCTTAGTGTATCATTTATAACTACACATGATGGGTTGTAAGTTTTCTTGTTCAGATAATGCTCAAATACCTAAGGATTGACCATTAGGTCTAGTCTTAGAAAACTGGCAAGAATTAACCGGGACGAGCAAACAGCTTACAAAACCTGAGATTATATGGTTGTCAAAAACCATTTGGCCTACTTTTAATTTAAAAAACAATCAAAAGTGGCCTAAACTTGGTAGCTTGGATGAAGAACTGATACTGGATTTAACATCTCGCCTGTGTGAACGACACTACTACCAAGAAACTGAGTATTTGAGATTCTTTTTAGTTATAGCACAAGATGAGCAGCTACAGAAACCTAAACCACAGTATGTGCTGTTCTTAAGGAAAAAAGAGAAAAAGAGTGAAGGGAAACCGCCCATATTAAATCTGGTATGCAGTAACAGAGACGAAGCAGAGTCAGATCTAATAGCACCTCCACTAAGAGCTAATCCAGCGCCAGCCCCGGGGGGGGGCCCAGCCGCGGCCTGCCCAGGGGCTACTCTAGCCCCGGCGGGGTGGGGAGCTCCGGCCCAGGCTGTCCCGGCTGCACAAGCAGCGGCGGCGGCCACCCCTGCCCCCCCCGCCATGTCTGCTCCGCCGGTCCCCGCGTCTTCGGCGCACGCGCATGCCGCGACCGCCCTGGCCCCGCCCCCTCTACAGCCACAGTTACAATCAGGGGCAGAGGAGGGGGAGAGGGGAGTCGCAGCTTCCGCAGAATCCCTGTCAGTGAAGAAAGAAGAATGCTGGCTTTGCCGATCAAAGAAGATGCAGGCCCCTGTGCCGCCTCTCGCTTTGGAGCCGGACCTGCCTGCACTCTGCCCCTGCTCTCGGGAGGCCTCCCCCTTCTTCGCAACCCTGTGCGCACCTTGGTGGGAAGGGCCAGGGGGAGGGGAATGCCAGCGGGTGCAGCCAACGGCACCACCCCTGGAGGTGGGGCTGGGGGGCAGAGCTTTCTACGAAGAGGGCAGAGAGGGGCCCTCCTACAGGGAGAGCCGAGCCCCTCCCGCTCTCAGGCCTGTGAGCTTCCATAGCAACGTCGCGTGCCAAGGAGCTGGCTCAGGGGATGACGTCATCAAAGCAAGCAAACTGGCCGTAAGCGCCGTACGCCGCAGAAAATCTTGGGCTGCGATTCCTAAGATTAGAACTGATCCAGGTAAATTTAACACAGCTGATTCACAATCGGACAGCTCTCCCTCTGATAGCTCTTCTGAAGAGGAAGATGAAATCTTAGCTGCCCTAAGCAGGCAAAAGAAGGGAAGGATAGCCCGAAGGGCCATACGAGAATGCAGTCCAGTAGCAAAACGTACCAGATCAAAAAAGGAAAAAAGAGAAGAACCAGTTCTACAAGCCCCACTACGGCAAGCAGTTGGCAACGAAGGGCCAATATATGTAAAGGTTCCATACTCCCTTATTGAGTTGGAACAGTGGAAAACCACTGTGGGACAGTATAAAGAAAACCCAGATAAAGTTGCCAAGCTAGTGGATAGGGCTATTAGTACACAAAACCCTGACTGGACAGATCTGAACTCTATGTTAGATACATTGTTTGATCCCACTGAAAGGCAAATGGTTAATAACGCTATTACAACATCGTTAGAATCAGGCATAGCAAATGGGTCGGTCCAAGGTACGGTTGCTGAAATATATCCTTTGAGTGATCCTAACTGGGATCCAAACATCCCAGAACAGATGGCAAGACTAAAACGGTATCAAAATCTCATAGTATATGGGTTAAAACATGGGGTCCCTAAGGCTCTAAACTGGTCAAAGCTTTACGCAGTACAGCAAAACTATGACAAATCACCCACTGATTTTTTTAATAGGTTGAGAGAGACTGCTATCAGATATACAAATCTAGATCCTGATTCAGCTGATGGAAAAGCACATCTAGTCCTCTTGTTTATGGGTCAAACGGCAGATGATATAAGAAGGAAGCTACAGAAGTTAGAGGGGGTTCAAGACATAGATAGAATGCTAGAAGTAGCCTGGAGAGTATATCGAGACAGGGGCTCAAATGAAGGAGTTAGACGACAACCTAGCAAAAGGGCAATCCAAGAAAAGTCATCCAAGAAAACTTCCCCTACAGACAAAGATCAGTGTGCCTATTGTAAAAAGTGGGGACATTGGAAAAATGATTGTCCCGTGTTGAAGCAAAAGTCCCCAGTTCCCCAGCTCCCAATAGAACAAGGCTCGGGTTCATGCTCAGAATGATGGGAACCGAAGGCTTCTTCCCCAGCAGAACCTTTGGTTATAGCTAAGCTGGGGTCAGATAACATCGAATTTTTGGTAGATACTGGAGCAGCATTTTCTGTACTAAATACCATGGAAGGGAAACTGAGTCAAAACACTGTACATGTTGTTGGGGCGACAGGGGTAAGCGAAACACGGCCTTTCTTCCAACCTTTAAAATTCAAATTGGGCAAACACTGGGTAACTCATCAATTCCTTTACATGCCTAACTCCCCTAAACCATTATTAGGGAGAGATTTGCTAGAGAAATTAGAAGCAGAAATTAAATTCAAAAAGGGGAAGGGAATACAAGTTGTAATTCCTGAATCTAAATTTGTCGAAGTTGCTGCACTTTTCATACAGGACAAATGTGGTGAAATCCCCATTGAAGTTGAAAAAGCTGTCAATCCAATAGCATGGGCCAGTGATATCCCAGGAAGATCCAAACAAGCAGAGCCTGTGAGTATTACTCTCAAACCAGGAGCCACACCGGTAAGGCAAAAACAATACCCTTTGAAATTAGAAAGTCGTAAAGGATTGGCACCCATAATTGAAAAATTCCTCCAACATGGGTTATTAGTGCAATGTGAGTCCAGATTTAATACCCCCATACTTGCTATTAAGAAAGCAGATGGTAAGAGCTATCGATTAGTTCAAGATCTGAGAGCAATTAACAGAATCACTGAAGACATACACCCTGTTGTGGCAAACCCATATACCCTTTTGACTGCACTGACAGACGAATTAGGGTGGTTTACTGTAATAGACCTGAAGGATGCCTTTTTCTGCATTCCTGTGCATAAAAACAGCCAAGAGCTTTTTGCTTTTGAGTGGGAGAATCCTGAGACAGGGAGGAAAAGTCAACTTACTTGGACCGTTTTGCCCCAGGGGTACAAGAACAGTCCCACGGTGTTTGGAAATCAGCTAGCAAAGGAACTAGAGGACTGGAAAAGACAGGAGCCAGAAGGGGTTATTCTTCAATATGTGGATGATATCCTGATTGCGGCTAAAACCAGAGATGACTGCATTAAATTTACCATCAGTTTATTAAACTTTTTGGGACTGAGTGGGTACAGAGTTTCTAAAGACAAAGCACAGATTGCCAAAGAAGCAGTAATTTACTTGGGGCTTGAGATCTTTCGTGGACATCGACAGCTCAGCAAAGAACAGAAAGAAGCCATCTGTCAACTCCCAGAGCCCCGCACTGTGAGGGAGATGCAAGCTTTCCTGGGAATGGTAGGTTGGTGTCGTTTGTGGATAGCAAATTATGGACTGCTGGTAAAACCCCTATATGGAGCATTAAAAGCAGCTGAAAATGGAATTATCATATGGACAGAAAATACAAGGGCAGCTTTTAAACAGCTGAAACCCTCCCTAATGTCAGCTCCAGCACTGGGATTGCCAGACTTAACTAAATCTTTTGAACTGTTTACTTATGAAAGATTGAATGTTGCTTTAGGGGTACTAGCTCAGAGCCTCGGGAACCAACGGAGGGCTGTGGCTTACTTTTCCAAACAGCTAGGCAATGTTGCCCAAGAGTAGCCAGGGTGTTTGAAAGCCGTGGCAGCTACTGTTGTCTTGATCCAAGAGGCCCGAAAACTCACCCTTGGACGGCACATTGTAGTGTATGTACCCCATGCTGTAGCAGCTGTACTCGAGCAAAAGGGGGGACATTGGCTGTCCAGCAACCGGATGCTTAAATATCAATCATTGCTACTAGAACAAGATGATGTCACCTTGAAAACAACTTCTGTTGTTAATCCTGCCATGTTTCTGTCTTCCACGCTAACTGACAATGTCCCTGAGCATGACTGTTTGCAGACAATAGAAGAGGTCTACTCCAGCCGAACAGATCTGAAGGATGTGCCCCTAGACAATCCAGACTGGGAGCTTTTTACGGACGGGAGCAGCTTTATGAGGAATGGTAAAAGGATGACAGGCTATGCAGTGACCACTCAAGACAAGGTAATTGAGGCGAAGGCCCTGCCAGCAGATGTGTCATCACAGAAAGCTGAACTGATTGCACTGACAACGGCCCTGGACCTGAGTGAAGGAAAGAAGGCAAATATATGGACTGACTCTAAATATGCGTTTAGTGTCGTCCATGCCCATGGAGCCATCTGGAAAGAAAGAGGACTGCTGAATGCTCAAGGTAATCAAATTAAACACACTGAACAAATACTTGCCCTCTTAGAGAGCGTTAGAAAACCCACAGAAGTAGCCATCATGCACTGCAGGGGTCACCAAAAAGGGAAAACCACTCCAGAATTGGGAAATCGCTTTGCTGACAAAGCGGCAAAAGGAGTTGCAGAAAAAGGTATTCTCGCAGTAATTCCCAAAAAGGAAGTAAACTTATCAGGGTTCATCCCAAAGTATGATCAAGCAGATCAGAAGCTTATTAAATCTCTCAAGGCTGAGATCACAGAAGGTGGGTGAGCTGTCACACCAACAAACCAAGTTGTAGTCCCACCCCTGATTCTTCGAGAGCTAGCTCAGAGAGAACATGAAAACACACATTTTGGGACTGAAAACCTTCTAAAACATCTAAAAAAGGTAGTAATAGGAAAAGGAATGACTGAAATTGTACAAACAGTAGTAAGCAAATGTGAAGTTTGCTGCAAAAACAACCCTGATACAAGGAAAAGAGTTGTGTTAGGAGTAACAAAAGCAGGGGATCTTCCTGGAGATTACTGGCAAATAGATTTTGCTGAATTACCACGTAGAGAGGGATACTGGTACATACTGGTATTGGTTGACACTTTTAGTGGATGGCCCGAAGCTTACCCCTGTCGCACTAACACAGCCAAAGAAGTGGTAAAGGTTTTGCTCAATCATATAATTCCAAGGTTCGGGGTTCCCCTGGGAATGTCATCGGATAGGGGACCACACTTTGTTGCCACAGTAATTAAAGAAATCAGTCGAATTTTGGGAATTACTTGGGATCTGCATACACCTTATAGACCCCAAGCGAGTGGTAAAGTCGAACGTATGAATGGAACCCTTAAAACACAAATTAGCAAAATTTGTCAAGAAACATCTATGACGTGGGTTCAGGCCTTGCCTATAGCTTTACTAAGAATCTGCATACAGCCAAGGTGGAGGGATAACATCAGTCCCTATGAAATACTGTATGGTAGGCCATACCAGATTCCACACATTCCAGGTGAAATTCATATAAAAGGGAAACTTGATTTGCAGAGATATCTAATGGCTTTAGGTTCCACTTTGCAGAAGCTCCAGAATTACATCGTGCTATCCAGACCCATCGGACTGGACACACCTGCACATCTGTTCCAACCTGGAGACTGGGTCTATATCAAGTGGTGGGACAATGAACCTCTACAAGCCAAGTGGAAAGGACCATTCCAAGTCCTGCTGACTACCCTCACTGCAGTCAAAGTCTCTGGCAAAGGACCCTGGATCCACTACTCCAGAGTTAAGAAAGCTTCTGCTCCTGAAACAACTGAGAAAACAAAGAGTGATGCAGAAGAGAGCGTGATTTAAATGCTTCAGTGCTTAAAGAACTGCTCATAGTAATCATAGTCACAATTCTTCTATATCTACTGTTGTTAAATATTTACTGTTATTTAGTGTATATTATTAATAGATTGTTAAGCTAGATTATTAATGTAGATTATTAATAGATAATAGATATTTAGAATAGAGACTTGAGAAGGTAGAGGCCTTGTCAAGCCTCTAAAAGGGGGGAAATGATGCCTTAGGTTTTAACTTTTTATTTTTCTACATCAGGACTGCTCTAGTATATGACTCTAAGACTCCATAAATTGTCATCTAGTGTTCTGTTACTGTCATTTAGACGAAACAATTTCTCTCTGGGCTGGAGTTTCAAGGACATACTGTTTTTTCCAAAAGCCCAAAATGTAAACATCCATGGACAGCAGCGAAGAGAAGAGAAGAGAAGAGAAGAGAAGAGAAGAGAAGAGAAGAGAAGAGAAGAAGGGGACAAGCTGGGGATGGGACTTCAGGACCCGAAATTGTAATTGGACAATGGGTTTCTGATATGCAGATGGACCGAAGGTACATCTGTCCAAAAAACACGTGCTAGGCATCCATTTTTGGGTGTAGTCTCTGCGAGACTCCTTCATGGCCCAAAGTGTACCTTGTTTTAATAAATACTTCTTTTATTCTTTTAACTCTGTCCAGCTTCTGTTTCAGGTCAGCCTTTCGTAAGGCATCACTCTCATAAGTCTGTACTGACCTGGAAGGACCCAGAGACTCAAGAGTGGGAATCTGAAGTTCAAGCAGTGGAAGGATCCCCACAAATTGCAGAACTAGCAGCTGTTGTCAGAGTCTTTGAAAAATTCCAGGAACCTCTAAATTTGGTCACAGATTCAGCATATGTGGCCGGGATAACTGCCCGAGCAGAACACTCACTCCTCAAAGAAGTAGACAACCCAAAACTATTTGGGTTGCTCTCAAGATAGGTGTATCTGTTGTCACATTGAAAGCACCCCTTCCATGTCATGCACGTGAGATCGCACACAGATCTCCCCGGATTCATTGCTGAGGGAAACTGCAGGGCGGATGCCCTGGCCATGCCTGTGCAAATGTCCAATGTTCCTGATAGCTTTGCACAAGCCAAACTCAGCCACCAGTTTTTTCATCAAAATGCCCCAGCTCTCAAGCGAATGTTTCATCTTTCCCTTGAGCAGACTCAAGCAATAGTAGCTACCTGCTCAAACTGCCAGAAATACCAAATCCCCTCCCTAAACCCTAGAGTGAACCCCAGGGGGCTCAATAGTTGCCAAATTTGGGAAATGGATGTCACTCACGTCGCCCAGTTTGGCCGACTCAAATTCGTGCACGTATCGGTATACACTTTCTCAGGAGCAGTCTTTGCCTCTGCTCATACTGGTGAGAAGGTAAAAGATGTAACTAAACATCTCATGATGGCCTTCTCTATGCTGGGAACACCACAAGAAACACAAACTGACAATAGGCCCGCATACACTTACCACAGGTTTAAAGAATTCCTTCAACAATAGAGAATTAAATATGTTACTGGCATACCTCATTCTCCCACAGGTCAATCCATTGTAGAACGCACCCACCAAAACATCAAAAAGCTCCTTAACCAGCAGCAAAGAGGAACGGAGAAAATATCACCTATAGAGCGCCTTTGTAAAGCTCTTTTTACCATCAACTTTTTAAACAATTCATTCGCAGAACCTGTTCCCCCCCGTGTTTCGGCACTTTTCTAATTCGACTCAAGCCAAATTAAAGGAACAACCGCAGGTGCTGGTTAAGGACCTAGAAAGCGGACAGGTGAAAGGGCCCTATCGACTGATTGTTTGGGGGAGGGAGTATGCTTGTGTCTCTACCTCAGCAGGACCTAAGTGGATACCAGCGAGTAACATCAAACCCTGTCGAGAAGCAAGCCCTGAAGACAGTGATACAGAGAAACAACAAAAGCAAGACAAAGTGGCGTGGAAGAGAAGACGCCGCAAGGAAGAAGACAGAAATCCACCGAAGCGACGAAACAGCTTTTAAACCCCTTGTCATCTCAGAGTTTTCCCCCAGACGTTTCCCTAACCTAACCCTATCCCGATGGGGGAAGGAGAAAAATGAGAAATGCTTTCATTAAGTAGCTAAGTTCTAATATTACCCAGTACCCTAATGTGTGTTCACTTTCCGTTAAGGAAGGATACCCTGAACCCCCAGAGAACCCAGAAGATGGAGCCAACTCACCTCTCTCTCTGGCTGTTAGCCCTCACCTTTTCGGGAGTGTCCCCATGGCTCGCTCAACAGCCAAAGGAAAACGTGTGGGTGACGCTGGCATGTGCCTCAGCCTAGATAGTGCATCTAACCCCATGTCCACATGCCTGGTTGGGGTCCCTGGGAACTCCAGAGAGTTCAAGGCCATCGGTAGTGGGGCCCACCCAGCCCATAGCTGGGACAAATGGATGAGGACCCTTCCTCATGCAAGTTCTGAACCCCAAGAGTTAGACTTGTTGGGGTTGGCCAAACCACACTATTGCACTCACTTTAGCCCCATATATAATTGGCAAGATTCTCCCTCTCAAAAGAGAGGACCATACAAAGATGTCTCACCAATTGATAAAAAGTCTTACTCAGATTCCATATGGTGTAATGATACTGAAATCACATGGTCCAACTCCATCAAAGATCCCAAAGTGCTCCCCAATGGGGTATTCCTCATCTGTGGAGACCGAGTATGGGCCGGAATACCTTCTTGTCTTAAAGGGGGTCCTTGCACTCTTGGAAAACTTACCCTGCTAGCACCTGACAAAACGCAAATTCTGAATTGGCAAAACAAATCCCAATTGGCACATCACAAAAGGCAAATCCAAGATTTGGACCCAAATTGTGACAGCGAAGTCATCAGTTGGTCATTTTCAAAAAGGATGGCTGCCTCTATTTTTATACCCTGGGCAGCCGCAGTGAAGGCCCTCGGTGAGCTTTCTCACCTGGAGTGCTGGCTGGGTAAGCAAGCCAACCTGACCTCGAGTGCTCTGACACAGCTCCTAGAAGATGAGGAGGCCACCAGGCAAGCAACGCTTCAAAACCGAGCAACTATTGACTTCCTCTTACTGGCCCACGGGCATGGCTGTGAAGAGTTTGAAGGCATGTGCTGCTTGAACTTATCCTCCAACAGCCAAAGCATCCACAAAACTCTCCAACAAAAGAAGGATCAACTTCACCAGCTGAAGACAGAAAACACGGACTGGCTGGACCACTTACTGGACCAGTGGGGAATCTCAGGGTGGGGGGGTCAGGATCCTCCGCTCAATTCTATGGGTGTTACTGACAATTGTCATTGCCTTGTGTGTTCTTGGTTGTGTTAAAAATCTTTTGTTATCCTTCATCCAACGGGCCTTTTTAGGAAAAACAGAAGGGGGAGATGTAGCTGCTGTAGATGTGTCCTTGGAGACCCCAGGGGGAGATGACTTAGAAAAGGAGAAAGATCATTGGTGGAGAAAGTCCAAAGGGGCTAGGAACCCCCTGGAAAGTGGAGTGACCATGGTTTAACCCAGGACAAACCAGAGTAGCCACTGCTGGTGTCCATCATCTCCTCCCTCCCCCCAAGAGCCTTTGTACTATTCCATGTTATCTCCCAAGCCCCTTTCCTTCCCCATCCCATAGGACCAAATAACCCTGGAACTTCCCTATCCTCCCCCAGACCCCCTGGTGATTGGTTATATAAGTCTTAAGGCTGTGTCTGAGGGCCCCTCACCCTCTTAGATTCCTGCCTCTCCTCTGTGTGAAGATCCTGAAATAACGCCACTCAGAATTAAAGGCACTCCAAGAGCCCTCTCGTTATTCATCTTCAGCTGATAGCTAAACTAGACTGTTCCTGCACCACAACGCAGGCCGCAGTTTCTCTAAGTGTTTACGGGACGCTGCCAGAGTGCCCTGGGGACAGGGGCACTCCTGGAAATATAGCCAGCTGGAATCTGTCGTAGTAATACCGGGCTGGACAGAGGAACCAGCGAGCTATACCCTCCCTCACCCTGAACTGTTCAATATGGTTAGAAGGAAAATCCTTTTCAAACCCTTTCAATCTAAAATATCATCAGATGGAGCAAAAGGAAAGCTGAACTTGCCCCAGAAGCATTCCCACACTGAAATGTCAGATGCTCCAGCCCCAGAGCTTGGGATACAGGGAAACTATGAGTAGCAAGATGTCCATGCTGTTTGTGGAGGGGGATCACAGAGTGTCTCACGCCTTGGATGCTTCAGTGAACAATCTGGCAGAGCAGAAGTCATCCTTCAGTTCGATGATGTGGTGACTCTGGTGGCAATTCCAGACCTCTGTCTTGGTCTCTGTCCCTTTTTGCTGGTTTCCATGCCATGGGGCACAATACTTGTGGCTGGATTAAAGCAGTTCTCTACAAACAGCACTGAAGGCCAGAACACTCACAGGTCAGGGTGGTGGTGTCCTTTAAAGCCCAGCACTGATAGGATTTACAGCATGACTCCTCGAGCTGTTGCATGTGGGTGATGGCCTCTCCTGTCGCTGGTAAGGGTGGGAAGGGTGCCCTTGTGCAATGTGCTGAATAAGGTCCTTGCTTTAAGCCTGTAGGTATGTTCTGGAAGGCTCTGCTCCAGCTTCAATTCCATCAAATCATGATCCTGGGAAATAACACATCATAAAATGCAGTGTCTCTGTGCTTCAGAGCAGCTGAGGAGGCATAGGGAAGTTTCAGATGTAGGTAATCATTTGCTGTCTGAGCACCACCAAAACTGCTCAGTACTGTCACCTCTTTTATTGAACAGCACTGTCACAATGCTGCATTCAGTAACAGGACTTTGAGGAGAGTTTAAATTCAACAAAGATAAAAGTAAAATCTACTAAACAGCTATAACTTTTTGTCATACTGGATAGGAGAGTGCAGTTATTTTTTTTTTTCTGGTGTCCCCGGCCTCCTGCCGGTGGTTGCCTTTTGCTATCCGCTTGTCCTCGAATACCCTAACCCTGAGGTGGGTAGACGAGGGAACCACAGGGGTTCAGCAGAAGCTAGAGGCGTCGGAGAGTCGAGGGTTATTTCTTTGGATCACCAGAGTGTCAGCGAAGAAACAGGAGCGACTCTTAGCTCGGCAACAGAGAGGGTTTTATTCTGCTCTGGATCCGGGGGCTAAGAGCCCCGAACTGGCGTCGTGCATGAACTTAAATACAACATAGTTAAACCAATCAGATGTTGGGAGTGGGGAGGAGTTAGGGAGGGACTGGGGTACAACAACCATAGGGAAGAGAGGAAGGGAGGAGACAGGGGTGAACAACGAATCAACAACTGTGGAACACAGAACTTTCCAGAACTGGGTATGAACTTAGAATAAGAGTGACAAACAATAAACCCAATAACAATAAGGTAGGAGTAACTTGGGGAGTGGCCCTGTTAGGGGCTAAACCATTGTAGTTTCAGTATCAGGGGGAAACTTTCCTCCTGGTGGACTGACCCACCAGGTGGAGGAACGATCTAAAAGTCTGTTGAAAGTTAGATCTAGTTCTTTTCCTCAGGAATTTTTCTCCCATAGGTTGCTAGGACACAAATGACTGGGTACTTAAGAGAAACAAAGCACAAGGGTAGAGCCTTTCTCCGTAGCAGGGTGGGGCAAAATTGCCTCTCACAGAAACAGAGCCTAGTAACGCGAAATTTAGAAAGACTGAAAAGCAAGAGCAGAGAGAGGTCACGCCCTCTTGCTCGAGACCCTCAGAGCTGGACGGTCAGAGCTGCTGTCTGCTGAACCCACAGCCCCTGAAAAGCCAGCGCAGAGCTGCCAGTCTGTCTGCTGTGAGTCTCTGCCCTCTGCCCCATCCGGAGCCGACCTGCCTGCCACCAGCCCGCTTTTCTCCGCTACATTGTAGCGGGGTTTTTCCCTGCACGTGGAAACCCCTTACCGTCCCAGCTCCCTGTGTCCAGAGATCCTGCTGTGGCACCGACACCAGCTGCCCCTCCCGAGAGTCTGTAGAGCAAGAGCTCTCCTCCATCCCTCCGTGCTCGGCAGTCGCCATTTCCCCCGTGTGCTACCAGACTCACACGGAGCGGCCCCTGCAGCCACCGGAATCACCGCCACCAGACGCCCTGAAAAGCTGTGACTGAACTGCACCGAAGCGGAAAAAGGCTGCCCTGAAAGCGAGCAGGCTGCCATGAGTTCTAGTCCTTCTGTTGTACGTTAACTTATACTTGTTTTATTGTTATCCTTGTTTAGATAGTAGAAAGAACTTTATTCCTTTCCCATATCTTTGCCTGAAGCCTCTTGATTTCAAATTATAATAATTTCGGCAAGGAGAGGGTTACAGTTCCCATCCCAAGGGAGCGCTCCTGCCTACCTTAACAGACACCTGTCCTTCAAACCAGGACAGATCTTTGCGCCAACGTGCTCACGAGGGCATCGAGGGGAAGAAGGATAACAGTTCTTGAGTAACGCAGTTTTTGTGTGCTGGATATAGGAACCTCATTAGGTTGCACCATGTGGTCTTGCTTATTCCGGTTCGTATGGCAAGTAGTCACAGCTGTTTCTCTCCCATTTGCAGCCCCATATCTAAACATGGGCCCTATAACTAAAGCTACAGTGGCTGTTATACAGTTTGTGTCATGGGTCAATAAGGTGAGGAATTCATGGATTTTCAACTTCCTCTGGAAGGCAGGCATGTGGATTCACAGCTAGCACACACTAATGACATGTTTTCAGGGTTACTTTAATAATGGTACCTACTGTGAGGAAGTGACACCAAAAGAAATGTTCTCACAACCCTTCACCCAGCTCTTTAGGCCTATCCCGCCAATCTTTGAGGAGTTCAAATCTTCTTTAGATGCTAATGATACCATACAGTGGCTGGTGTTGCTGATAGGCCTGCTCTATTTAGCATTCAGAGATAAGGGGGCTCTGACTTAGATAGCCACTCTAACATCTACCCCAGACAATAGAGATGGGGCCCCAGAACCTGACACGGCCCCAAAGACTAGGGATGCTGCCACAGAAA
>JAVTVJ010001967.1:0-90927 GCA_034509425.1 Eopsaltria australis | reverse complement strand
CCCATGCCGGCCCCGTGCCAGCCCATGCCAGCCCCGTGCCAGACCCATGCCAGCCCCATGCCAGCCCCATGCCAGACCCATGCCGGCCCCGTGCCAGCCCATGCCAGCCCTGTGCCAGCCCCATGCCAGCCCCATGCCAGACCCGTGCCAGCCCATGCCAGCCCCATGCCGGCCCCGTGCCAGCCCCGTGCCAGCCCCGTGCCAGCCCCATGCCAGACCCATGCCAGCCCCGTGCCAGCCCCATGCCAGCCCCATGCCGGCCCCGTGCCAGCCGATGCCAGCCCCATGCCAGACCCATGCCAGCCCCATGCCAGCCCCGTGCCAGCCGTGTTCCCTGCTCCGAAGGGAGGCTGTCCCGGCTGCGGGCGGCTCTGGCTGCTCCCAGTGCAGCGTGTCCCGCAGCCGTGCAGTGCAGGGCTCGGCTCGGCCCGGCCCTGCTGCAGCCGTGCCGTGACCGAGGGCGAGCTGGCAGAGCCCTGAGCCGCCCTGCCCGCGGGTCTGTGGGTGCTGACCTCGTGGCACTGTTGTATCGGGAGACCGTGGCAGTGCTGGCTGCTGTGCTGCCACGCAGGCAGGATGGGATCCCCTCCGCACCCTCCTGCCTTTCGGGGAGAGAGGTCTTGGGGCTGGGGAGCTCCTGTGCCCCACCAGGCCCCGTGCTCAGCGACAGCAAGGTCACCTCAGAGCTCTTTCTCTGCAAACTCCAAGTGAGCAGCACGGGCACCCAACAGCTGCTGATGGATCCCGGGCCAGCACGCAAGGAGAAAATCGATGGAAACGCAGAGCACAGAATCCCTCCATGGTGGATCTGGCTAAGGGCAGGCTTGGAGGAACTGCCATCACATTTAGGGTTGTTTTTTTGGTTTTTTTTTTTCTGGGATCAGCTAGGAATTAAGCATCTGAGTTGCTGTGTTTAAACCTGAACCTTCAAACATCCCTTCCCACTTCCCCCAGCTCCAGCCCTGTGCTGCACAAACCCCAGGTTTCTTTGGAAGCTTTATTTTAAGGATAACATTTAAAGGACTTCTTTTCACAAAGAAATGTGCTATCAGGTTCTTTTTCTACTTTTAATTTCCGAAAAGGTATTTTTTGTGCACTAGGGGCTACGTCCAGAAGAGCTTGTGAGGAGGCTGTGGAGGCAGCCAGACCGCGCTCTTGCCATCAGCGCTCGCCTCTTCCTGCCGGCAGCCTCCCGGCCGCTGCCGAGCCTGCTGCATGGCTTCCCGCGCACTCAGCGGTTACACCGCACACCCACACAGCCCTCCTTGTCCTTGGGAACCTCCTGTGGTTTTTTTAAGCCTTTGGTAGTAATGAAATGACTGAGGATAATGACAAACATAAACTCCCGGGTGCAAGACTTGGAAACGTTTTTCTGCTAAGCAGCTGGTGTCTCTTGGTGGGACAGGTCCGAATGGGTGAGATTCACTCTGTGTTTCCAGCCCCTGTGCTCTTGGCAATCAGACTGGGATTAATTGGCTTCTTAGTGTGCATCCCAGGGTGGCGTTTGCTCAGCTGGCTGGTTATGGTAACTGAAAAACAGCCCAAATCACTTCAGTCTTATGTTTCCAGACCTTACTGCTTTATTTCTAGAGCACCTTGTATCCCATTTTTTCCATTTCTCATGGAAACAAACTCCACTGGGCTACCATGAGCTCCGGTAGCTGTTCTTTGTGCTTGGCTCCCGCAGCCTGATCTGCATCTGGGACAGCGCTGGTGTGCAACGGGAAGAGCAAGGACAGGGGCAGCTCTCAGAGAGCAACACGGCAGCTGATCCGGTGCAAATTTAAAAGCTCTGTTCTTGAAATGTTAAAAGACAAAGATTATGGAAGATAATTTCCATGGCAAACAAAATGCCAGAGCTTAGGGAAGGTCTCTGCATAGCAGCAACAGAAGCCGAGACCCAGGATAGAAATGTTTTGTACCCCTCTCTGCCAACATTTGGGCAGAATTTGAAGGGGGGAAACCAGCAAATCCACCAAGAAACTGAGGAACAAAACTGACAAAAGCACTTCTGGGATTACATTTTTAGGAGGGTAGTTCAGAGGAGTTTTACTATTTTAGCTCTGGAAGACAGAGGACATCTGACTTCCTCTTGAGCTCTGAGGGATCCCTTATCAGCCTCCTCTCCTCAGGCAGGGAGAGAAAAAGTCTCTTTGATAAGATTGTGAAAAAAGAACTACTATCAAGATGCCTTCGAAGTCAGCTTAGGTTTTAGGGGACAGAGGTCAGCCGATGGCCTTCTAGGGTGTGTGTGCTGCAGATTGTTCTGTAAATGCTGATGTGTTGACTCTGCGGCCATAAAATATTTGCACAAGAAATGTATCCCTTCGTAGCCTTGCTTTGTGCTGATAATTCAATTGCCAACTATGTGCAAGGGAAGAGGTGTGGGTAGGCCTGCTTACATGCTGCTTAAATTCTTGCTTTAAGAGATGATTTTTTCCCCCAGCATTATCAATTTTTTTGCCCTGAGGGTTGAGGATTACACAGTGCTCTTCCTGTTTCCAGAATCAAGCATCTGAACACCTCAGAGCGCATTTAAAAATAAGTGTGATAATAGCTGTATTTTATAAGGGGAATGAGGCTCAGTGTTTATAATGCAAAAGAACATGGTAATTTGATGTCAACCTTAAACTGATCGTTGTTAAAGTCCCACAGGTAGGTAACACCTGCCAGAGCGTTTGTGTGCACAGTGTGACCCTGAGGACAGGCTTTTAGATGGGGACGGGCAATCTCTGCAGAAAGGGAAGCGTCTCCTTCACGGTCCCGCACGGACGTTCCCGCGGCAGCGCTGCGGCTGCTGGGCTCAGCCCGCACCGGTGCAGGTGATGCCGGCAGCGCAGCCCTGCCCGGGCCGCCTCTCGCGGGGAGCGCCGCTGTCTCCTGCCGCCGGCACGGCTCGGCTGCCGTGGGCGCCCCGGCCCGGTGCCTCCGTCCTGGAGCAGAGGAGCGGGGCGGGCACAGCGGGGCTGAGACAGAAGGCGGGCGAGGCCGCCCGTCCCCTCGGCCCCGCAGGACCCGCGGCGCTCCCGGGAGGTCCGGAACGGTCCGGACCCCGGAGCAACGGGCGGCCACCGGCACGGCGGCACGCACGGGCCAGGCCACGGGCCGCACCGCACGGGCGCACCCGGCACGGCCCCAGACGGGCGCACAGGGTCCGAGCCCCAGGCACGGGCAGGCACCGGCCACGGCGAAGCCCAGCACAGGCACCGGCACCGGAACGGGCCCAGGCACGGGCGGCACAGGGCCCGGCCCAGGCACGGGAGGCACAGGGCCGAGCCCAGGCACGGGCGGCACCGGAACGGGCCGGGCCCAGGCACGGGAGGCACAGGGCCGGGCCCAGGCACGGGAGGCACAGGGCCCGGCCCAGGCACGGGAGGCACAGGGCCGAGCCCAGGCACGGGCAGCACCGGAACGGGCCGGGCCCAGGCACGGGAGGCACGGGGCCGAGCCCAGGCCCAGGCCGCGGCGAGACGGTCGCCACGGCAACGCGGGCGGTGCGTCGCTCTGACGTCAGTTCCGCGCGGGGCGGGGCGTGTCGCGGCGCGCGGGGCTGCCATGGCGCTGTCGCGCGCAGAGCGCTGTCTCGCGCTGCTGCTGCGGCTCCTGTCGCGCGCCTGCCTCGCGCTGCTCGCGCTGCTGCCGCCGCCGCGCGCCGGCCCCGCGCGCGCTGCCCCGCGCGCCGTCCCGCCACCGCGGCGCGCGCTCCTGCTGCAGCCCGCGCGCCGCCTCGCGGAGCTGCTCCGCGCGCGGCAGGTACCACCCGCGGGCGGGGGGCGGGGGGGGCGCGCGGCCGGTGTCGCGGCCGGTACCACCCGCGGGCCGGGCGGGGGGAGGCGGCCGGCCCTGCCCCGCTCCCCGCTCCCCGCTCCCCGCTCCCGTCCCTCACGGGCGGCCCCGCTGTGCCCCGTGCCCAGGTGACGTGCATCGAGGTGGTGGAGGCGTACGTGGAGAGGATCAAGGAGGTGAATCCCCTCATCAATGCCGTGGTTAAGGACAGGTGAGCTGGGGGCAGAGGCGGTGGCCCCGCCGCCGCGGCTCGCCAGGGGCACGGCCATCCCCGCCGCCCCCGCAGCAGCGCCGTGCGGAGCGCCCGCGGCGGCTCGGCCGGGGTGCCGCTCCCGGCTGCGGCGGAGGCCCGGCGCTCTCACTGCCCCTCACGAGCTCCTGCCTCTCTTGTGGTCCGCCCACCCTGCGGGGACCTCGCTCCTCTCTGATCCAGCGCCTCGGCATCGCCGGGTGCCTTGTTGCAGGTTCGAGGAGGCCCTGCAGGAAGCCCGGCAGGTCGATAAGCTGCTTTCGGAGGGCCCTGGCGATGACTGCCTGGAGGAGAAGTTCCCCTTGTTGGGGGTTCCCGTCACCGTTAAGGAGGCCTTTTCTCTCTACGGTGCGTTTATTTTTGTGCCTCTCCAGGTCTTGATTTGCTCCCTCTTGGCCAAGTGATCCCCAGAGCGGTGGGTGGCTGTGGCATGTGCTTGCAGGGAGGTAGTTTCCCTTTCCCTGGTTTGCACCAAGCTCTGCCCGGGCTTCTGCATTTGTGTTCATTTGTAGCACACAATTGCTGCAGAGCTTGTGGTGCCTCAGAGGAGCAGCCCTCACTGGGAGCCTGCTTCCTGCAGCCCCAGTTCGTCTCGGGGCACTGGCCCTGATGCCTCCCTCCTGTTGACCTTGGCACCACAGGGATGCCCAACACCTCTGGCTTGGTCAACCGCTGCAACGTGATTGCTACCTCGGATGCCACAGTGGTGTCGCGGCTGAAGCAGGCGGGTGCCATCCCACTGGGTGTCACCAACTGCAGTGAGCTCTGCATGTGGTACGAGTCCAGCAACAGGGTCTACGGACGGACCAACAACCCGTATGACCTGCAGAGGATCGCGGGCGGCAGCTCAGGTGACCCCCAGCACCTCGGCACAGTCCTGCACGAGTGGCAGGTTAAAGTGCAGCAAGGGAAGGGTTCCAAGTTTCTGCACACAGCTATTAACGTGTCCCTGGGCTCTTGCAGAGCTTACAGGCCTCTTTCCTGGGTGCTGCTGTAGGCTATTGGGAGATTCAGCTGCTTTGCCTGTTCTGAGTGTTTCATCTGGCATTGCTTCAGTTTGCTCTGTTGTACGCTGGCTGGAAAATCCCTTTGGCCCACAATCCCTAGTTGTCCCCCAGCCATCACTAAAGCCAAGGTGTCCCCCACCCCTCTTGCTTTTTAGGCCCCCATGCTCACTGTGAGGTGCTCCTGCTTTGCTGCGTGATTTGCCCCATAAACCTGTGGGGTTTTGCCATGTTTTCTCCTGTGCAGGTGGGGAGGGCAGTGTCCTGGCAGCTGCCTGCTCAGTCATAGGTGTGGGCTCTGACATCGGCGGCAGCATCCGGATGCCCGCCTTCTTCAATGGAGTCTTTGGCCATAAACCCACGACAGGTAAGGCGGGTGTTGGGGTCTCCTCCTCCTCCCTGCCAGCAGAAATGCCATGAGGTGGAATGGGGGCTGTGGGATGAACCCATTCAGGACACCTCTGTGCTGGTGATTGGTGGGATTGCTGTAAGGAGTCAGGTAGCGCCTTGCGTGGGACAAGCCTGTTGAGGGACACAGCTGGGGTTGGCAGTTGGGAAGCCTTTGGTGGCAGAATGCCAGGCATGTGGGAGACGGGTGGGGGTTTACCCAAGTATTGAATCCTCAACGTGGGATGTTTTCACAAGGCTGGGATCTGCCAGGATTTTTCTTTGGCTTTCAGTGTCCTGACTGGGTGCTTTTCCTCCCTTCCCCACCCCATGCACCTTGCCATCAGCACTTGTGGAGTGTGCAATCCCTGGAGAGCCGTTATCTCCCTGCACGCAAAGCCCCCCAGCAGGGCTGTTCCCGTCTGAGGTGGTGCTCGGGGTGGTATCTGACATCTCTGCTCGCAGGGGTGGTGCCCAATGATGGCCAGTTCCCGGACGCTCACGGAGTGCGGACCAGCTTCCTGTGCACGGGGCCCATGTGCCGCTACGCCGAGGACCTGGAGCCCGTGCTGAGAGTCATGGCCGGTCCTGGCGTCAGCAAGTGAGTTGTTCCCACTGCTCCCAGCTGCTGAGCTGGAGTCGGCAGCTCTCTGGTCCTCACAGTGTTACAGGTCTGCACCCCACCCAGTTTGCTTGTTACTGATTTCCTTCCTCTGCTGCTGGCTTTGGCAGGACTTTGGCTGCTGGGACTGCCCTTCCCCCCAGCCCCGTGGGAACTGGCAGCTATGGGCAGACCGATAGGTCCCTCTTCACCAGTGAGCTGCTTCCCAGCTCTGTCCCACACACCCCTCCCCTGCCAGGGCTGGCCTTGCTCCTGGGTGTTACAGGGCCTTTTTGCTGTTGTTGAATGAGTTTTCCATCCCACACCATGGCCAGTCCAGTTCCTTCAGTTCTTGATCCATGCAGCCAAGGGCGTGCTGTGTGCCAGTGAGGAGCAGAGTGGAGATGTTGCACACGGGGCAGGCCTCCTTCTTGCCACAACCTGCATGCCATTGCTCTCTCCATTACCACTTCACTTTTTCCCTGGCTCTTGTGCAATCCCAGCCTTGGCTGCAACCAGGGTTTGTAATCACAAGGTGCTTGTGGAGAGATGAGAACTTTCCTGACACAAACTTGGTGGGACTGAGGGGGTGGGTGAGCAGCTGGATGCTCTGGGGGCGGTAGGTGTCTGTGTGTCTATAGGGTCTCCCCTTGCCACCCTGGGGGACAGGGCAGGGTCTCCTTAGGACATATAACAAGCGTGTGAGAACCTCTAGCAGCTGCAGAGGAGCTGGGGATGGATTTGTGACAAAGCACCATTCCTTTTCCAGGCTGAAACTGGATGAGAAAGTGTCGCTGGAGAAAATCAAATTCCACTGCATGGATCATGATGGCGGGTCCATTTTTGTGTCACCTGTGGACAAGGAGATCTTGCAAGCCCAAAAGAAGGTAGGAAGCAGCAGAGAATAGTACTCACTGGGGTGAGCCTGAAGACAGAACCTGGGGAGAGCAGTCAAAGGAGCCCTGGGGAGGTGAAAGAGCTGCTTTGTGTGTGGCTTCTGCAGGGGCTGGCAGGATGAAGGGCTGGGGAGGCAGCCTTGCATCCCAGTCTTGTGCTTTCAGAGGTTAAAAAATAGAAAGAACTTTTTCTTCTTCAGGGCTAAAGAAGAAACAAGGAGAAGATCTTGCGAGTAAATCCCCTAAACCTCTTCTCTTTAGTTCCCATGGGCTGATGGCAGTGCATCACATCCTTGTGGAAACAAACCCATCCTTGCTCTTCTCTGCAGGTGGTGGAGCACCTCGAAAGTGACCTTGGGGTCCAAGTTCAGCGTGTGACAATCCACAAGATGAAGTATTCTTTCCAGATCTGGTCAGCCATGATGTCATCCAAGGACAGCGAGGGGCAGGTATGTCAGAGTGAGCTGGCAAAGGCACAACTTTGGAGGCATCAGAGAAGAACCAGCTGTTTGGGGCCAGCTGTGGAGAGCTGTAGGCTTTCCAAATCGCCGCCGGTCTTCACCTAGCCCCCATTTGCTCCCCCCCCCCCCCCCCCCCCCCCCAAATCTCCTGTGGGCTGAGGCCATGGCTCTCAGCAGAGGAGCAGTGTGGTAATGGGGAGGGGCAGATTGTTTTGGCACATTGACCTTTTCCATGCAGGTTGGTAAGTCAGCCAAGTGGGGGGCATCCTGCCTTGCTCTTTGCCCCATGCTGTATCTTCTGACTTGTAGGCTGGGATTAACACCCTTTGGGGTGCCAGGACAGGCAGGGGACTAGCAGCTTTCCTGCAGGAGGCCTGCTTGTGTTATTTTTCCCTGGAATTGCAGCCACTGTATTATGCTCTGTGCATGCAGGAAAGTATTTTGTAATAAAATAAACTTCTGGGAGTCTCATAACTTGTGCATTCCTGGCACAGAGGCAGTGATGAAACAGCCCAGCCCCACCACACTAAGGAGGGCTTGTCTGGCTCCTCTGCCTCCTTCCAGGTCCCATGGTCATATCACAGGAGGAAATGCCTCTGGGATATTATCCCTTGCATTGTGTCAGTTGGGTGCTACTTGGGGGGGCTCTCCCTTCTCCTTGCTGTGTCTGGCAGGGAAAGGTACTCCTGCTGCTGCCCAGATCACTGTCAGAGCTGTGGAGCACTCCCAATGGGCATCTCCTGTGTGAAAGCGGGAACACCTCACATTGGGATAATGGGACACCCAGAATTTCCCTGTCCCTTGCCAGCCTGTGCCTCCCTGCTGCATGTTGGCTGTGCTGATGTGAGTGTGTTACAGGAAGCACAAAGATTCACAGACCTGCTGGGGGACCATGGGAAGCCAGTGTGGCCGCTGTGGGAGCTGATGAAGTGGCTCGTGGGGATGTCTTCTCACACTCTGCCAGCTATCGGTAA
The DNA here is from genome assembly GCA_034509425.1 of Eopsaltria australis. Lineage (NCBI taxonomy): Eukaryota > Metazoa > Chordata > Aves > Passeriformes > Petroicidae > Eopsaltria > Eopsaltria australis. The sequence continues at coordinate 82,568 of JAVTVJ010001967.1, read as the reverse complement.
TGCTGGGAGGGGCCCGGGGAAGTGCAGAGGCAGTGGTGGGGTGGGCTAGTTGTTAAATGCAGGTATTACCCTTCCAGTGCCCAATGAAGGAACTTGGGGTTTGCCCTGAGCAGCTTCAGCCTAGTTTTGTAATGACACTGTGTCTTTGAGTTACATGCAAGCTCAGGAGAGTCATCTTTGATAAATGGGAGTGGGTATCTTGGGGGAAGAAGTGAGGATGATGGAGCTGGGGGCAGGGTTCACTCCTGCTGTGAGCCCTGCCAGAGCTGCTAGCAGCTGAGAGGGAACAGTCAGGGTCTGCACTGATCTTGTTTCATAGCAGCAGGTACTAGAGAACCCTAATTAGCAGAGTTGTGCTGCTGCCTAATGAGTGCTGGGGTCGTTCTGCCAGCTCTGCTCAACCCCACTGGCTGGAAGAGCTGGAAGGAAGGGGCAGGTTGAATGCCTTTCTCTTGGCAGAGCTGGGGGATGCTGCCCACAAAGCTGTGCTAGGGGCAATCTGCGGTGGCAGTGGGCAGGGAGGGGTACTTGGGGGGCCACACCAGAAGCAGGGGATGTTGCATGTGGTTGGGCAATGTGTTCCTGCCCTACATGGCCCACAGTCCTCACACTTGCTCTTGTCCCCATTTCTACCTCTTGCTGCAGCCCTGGGACTGACAGAGAAGCTGGTGAACCTCAACCTCAGTGGGAAGGCCAAGCTGGTGAGCATGGGGAAGAGCCTACAGGAGGAGATGGAGGCACTGCTGGGGCCGGATGGGGTGCTCCTCTACCCCTCGCACCCCACCATTGCTCCCAAGCACCACTCCCCCATCTGCATGCCCTTCAATTTTGCCTACACAGGTGAGCAGCCCTGGCTCCTGTGGGGTTGCAGGTAGGACTGCTGGGATGGTCTCCCCATGGCAGCAGTGTGGGCTGGCAGCTGGGGTGTTGTACCCAGTGTTTGCATTGCTGACGGTGGGCTGTGCAGCACAGAGAGGCGTCTTGCTGCTCCAGAGAGTGGGGCCAAGGTTGTCATGCTGTGTGGCATCTTTTACCTTTTGCTGAAGGTGCTTGTCCACAGCAGGGCAGGTCTGACTTTGCGTGTGGTATTGGGGGCCTCCATGCCCCAGAGGTGTTACAGCTGTCACTGCAGTTTAGCAGAAACCTGAGAGCCGCCATCTCTTGGGGTACAGCCTGGGGCTCCCTGTGTGGTTCCCATGCAGTCTGAACACCTCCGTGCCAGTGTCGGTCCTGCCTCGCTTTGGAGTGATGGAGGGCTGGTGCCTGGGGCAGGAATGTCCCAAATTTGGTGTGCCATCCTCATGGGTGCTGTTTGTACATGTGATGTGGGCACTGGGAATCCCTGGCCAGTGATGTCCCTTGTCACCATGTCTCTGCACTGCTGCATGAAGCACCAGCTCCCAGGATCTTGGTGCTGTGTGTGGCAGAGCTGCCTGCCGAGGGTGGGACAGCCAAGCAGTGATGTATCCCAGTTGCTGTGCTCACTCTGATCCATCCAACCTTCTCTTTTGCAGCCATCTTCAATGTCCTGGGCCTTCCGGTGACACAGTGCCCACTGGGGCTGGGCAGCGAGGGGCTGCCACTGGGCATCCAGCTGGTGGCGGCTGCCTACAACGACCACTTGACGCTGGCAGTGGCCCGGTACCTGGAGAAGGCCTTTGGAGGATGGGTTTTACCAGGGAAAGTTTAGCCTTGGGAGGCAGGGACAGAGGTGATGGCAAGTGCTGATGCTTGATCCCATCATGGCATTGCCTGCCCCCTCTGCATCCCCCTGTGCCCTGCTGGGAGTTGCTGGTGGTGCCTCCAGCCCAGGAACAGCTGGGCCATTGCCACTGGAGTTCTCATCCCTGTGGCGACCCCCTCAGGAGCCCCAGTGCTGCAGTCTGAGCATGTCCTGCCTGCAGTGGGCACCCACCCACCTTTTGCAGACCGTGGAGCTGGCCAGCTCTGTAACCCTTCTGCTTTCAAAATGCTGAGTGAGAGCTGGGCTGAGGACGTGCTTCCAGACTGCTGGGGGCAGCTGCGCAGTGCCCCTCGGGGCTGCCTGGGCCCATGGGGGTCCTCCTTGGCCTGACCCTACCCAAAGGGCTGCACCCAGGCTTGCCAGCCCCCACAGTCCTCCCGAGCTCCTGCAGGCTTCCCTCCACCCTCTGACCAAAAAGGGAGAGGGATTGAGGGGGCTGGAGGAGCCATAGGCCTGCCTCACCAACAGCACTTTGTGGGGTTCTGGGTGCTGGGCTCTGCAGTGTGTGCAGCTGTCGGGCACAGCTGAGAGCATTTGCAGCACTGGCTAAAGCATCTTCTGCTTGTGTCTTCCCCTTCTCTCTGGGGGGATCATCCTGCCTGACTGGTGTCCCCTGCCACCTGTCCTGCTGAGCTGCCTGGCCTCTGCCCCAGGAGCAGATGTGGGCAGCAATGAGTGGCTCATCTGAGCAGGTAGCAAGCACAAGATGTTCTCATTGAGGAAGGTATTAAAGAGCCTGTCCAGTCTACTGTGGCTGTGTGTTCTTTTCCTCATGGCTGTTACCCTTCCAGCTCCTGCGAGGCCCCAGCCCCACTTCTACCAGGGATGTGTCAGGGCTACCCAGCACTGCTGGCCATTGCAGTGGTGCAGGGACAACAGTGGAGATGTTGGCATTGACCCCAGGGGTGGCACTTGGCCACTCTGAGGCTCTTGTTTCGGGATGCCCAAGCTGACAGGGACTGCTTGGCTCCTGGCAGAGCGGCAGGGTGCTTGTGAGCCACACATGGTGCCATCAGTGTCTCTTAGTCTTGTAATGGTTGCACAGTTCTTGGGCAGCACAAGTCCAGCTGTGTTTTGTCCCAGTGGGCTGCCAGAGGCCTGGAGCTCTTGTGATGCAGAGCCATGGGAAGGTCCTTTGTGGTCTCCAGGGCAAAATGGGGGGCCCCAGCCCTGTATGCCCAGCCTGCATCACTGGACTTGGCAAGGATAGAACCTGGTACTGGTTTTGCTGGGATGTCCTGGCCGGTGTCTGCCCTGCCCTGACCCCTATGCTCCTCTGTGTCCCCACGGCACTGCTGGTCTCTGCAGGGGCGGGTCTGATGCTGGCTGGCGTGCTGGGACAGGCTGTGCCTCAGCTCTGGGGCACAGAGGGCACTGCTGAGCGCCTGTACCCAGCTGGGATGTTGCTAACGAGGAAGCAAGGAAGGAAAAAAACAAACCGTGGCTCAGCAAAGGAGGTGCAAACCACCCAACTCAAATCACGTCGCCAGTGTGGTGGAACAGATAACACAGACCTGTCCCCCATCTGGAGGAAGCCTGGCAGCTGAGCAGACCGTGGTAACTCTTCCTGTGAACAGCCGGAGCCAAACGTGGGGGTGCTGAGCTGAGGGTGTTTCCTTTAACAGCGTGGTGGGCGAGGGGGGTTCCTGATACGGCAGAGGGGCACAGAAATGCTCGATCAAGGTAGGGGGGAGTGCTGGTGCTTCAGGGTGGTATGATGGGGATGGAGACAGAGGAGAGGATGTGCAGAGCAGAGGGGGTTAATCCCCACAATCTCAGTTATTGCCACGACAGGGGGAGAGTTGCTAGGATTTTTCCTCTGGCTACGGCAGAAGGGGAATGGATGTGCTGGGGTTCAGAGGGGGGCTGGCAGGAACTGGCCTGCAGTCACCCTCGCTGCTTCAGGGAAGCATTGCCCCCCTTGTGCTGCCTTCTGCAGTGGAAGCAGCCCTGTCCCTGCCTGTGCAGGCAGCTGGTCCTAGGGCCACCATCTGTTCCCCAGCTCTGCCTCCACAAACCCCAGGAACAATCCTGGAGGCTCTTTCTCCCTCCAGGCAGAAATGCCGGCTCCTTCAATGGGGTCTGTTGCAAAGCTAGGAGGGCTCTTGCTGGCCTCAGGGTGGGGGGAATCCCTAGACCGAGTGCCTGCGCTTCAGCTCTAGTGTTTCAGAGGTCTCGCCTCAGCCCTCGCCTACAGCTTGCAGCTGCACGTCCCTGCTTGTCGACTGTTCCTCCTTGTTTCAAGCTCTTAATGCTGCAAGGGACAGAGAAAACACGGGGGGAGTGTTTTGTACCCACATGCCGAGGTGGTTGTGCTTGTAACATTAGTGCAGAGTCTGTGTGAAATGGGAAGAGCAAGAGGCAGTGGCAGTGGCGAGCCAGCCCCACGGGTGTCCCATCTGGTCCAGGGGTGCTCCCACCCCTCTGCCTCTGGAGATGGCCCTGGGCTCCCCACCTTCACGGGGCAATGTGTCCCCACAACCAGAAGGTGGGTGTTGGTGGCCTCAAAGCCCTTGCATGTCTGCTCCGGGAGAGGAAGGTTACCTCCATGACCAGCAAGAGCAGGGACAGATTCCTGGTGGCTGAATGGTGGGGCAAGGCCAAGGTAAGAAGGGACTGGCCAGGTGTCAGATGCAGGTGCCCAGCAGGATCAGCCTCTTCTGTGGTTCACAGTCTGAGGTCTCTGCTTACAGCACAAGAGGGTCCCTCGTTGTGCCCCATTTTGCCTTGTGGGTGCTGTCACACACGGTGCCCTCCCCACACCGGGGTGTCCTGGCAGTGGTGTCACAGGTTGTGCCAGCGTGAGTCATGCCCAGAGCTGGGCTGAGTCATCTCCCCAGTGGTGTGAGCATCAGGTGAGGAGCTTTCTCAGACCCATATCCTGGTGATGAAGGCAGTGTGGCTTCTCACCACGGGGTGCCAGAGGTGGGTGCAACAGAAGGTTGCTGCAGCACATGCACAGTGCCATAGCAGTGTGGCAGCTGCCCACTGTCCCTTACCACCACAGCCCTGAGGGTACCTGCCCTGCTTGGTTCCAGGGTGCAGCAGAAAGTCCCCTTCCCCTCCACAGTGGACACCTCTGTGTCACAATAGGCATGTGGACTCCACGGAGCAGTGTCACTGGCTGAAGCTTCTCGGAATAATACCCTGTTTTTAATCCCAGGTCCCAGCAGCCTGTCATGTCTGCGTGGAACAACTCCAGCACACCCATCTCTTTCCATGGCTCCCGGCACAGCAGCATAGCATGGGGGCAGATGGATGGGCTGTGGTAGGATGAACCCTGCTGTGCTCCTGCTGCTGTCCCTGGCCAGCTGCTCCCTGCTCCAGGGTAAGCCAGTGCTGAAGCTGCACCACAATCTGGGGGGACCCTGGCTGCAAGGCAGGAAGAGGCACAGGGACACGTTTCAGACCTGCTGAAGGTACCTGTGAAGAGGAGTGGCCCAAGGTGTGATGAGAAGGAAAGCTCCAGGGTCAGCAGCAGCCCGTGCTGGGGTGTTGTCTCTCCTGTTTTGTCAGCTGTGTCTCTGCTTTCGCAGAAGCGTGGGGAGGGTGCTCTCAGTGTGTGAGGACTGGGGGGATGCAGGTGCTGAGCACATGCTTTGAAGTCAGTGTTTGCCCATGCCAGGCTGAAGCTGGGGAACCTGTGCAGCAGGCTCCAAGGGCACCTGCAGGACGCTGCCTCATTCCCCTCTGCTCCCTCCTCAGGGACGCTACTGCGGCCACCGCACGTATGGCTGGAGGCACAGAACTTCCATGTCTGGCTGCACTGGGAGCCAGACCCCAGCTCACCCAGCTATGCCACCTACGAGGTGGAGTGGAGGACCAGGTAGGTGGGGAGGAGGGGGTGAAGGGGTCTGGTCCTCTTACACCCTGGCAGAGGCAGTTGGGGCTTGACTCCCCCCTGCACATGCAAGGTCAGCTCAGGACTGTGTCCTGGTAGGTTTTGAACAACTTCAGGACAGCCTCCCTGGACAGCTTGGTCCCTTTCCTGGTCACTCTCCCAGTAACAAACTAAAGGGATGGTTTTGTACGGGGGTTTTGGATTTGGGGTTTTTCCATTATGCTAAATGGGATTTCATGTATCTCAACCTGTGCCCACTGCCTCTTGTCCTTTCACCGGGCACCACTGAGAGGAAGTCTCCATCTTCTTTTCATGTTGATAAGGCCCCCCCATTCAAAGTCATCTTTCTCTGAGACTCAGCTGTCACCACTCACTCAGTTTCCCTTGTACCACAGAGCCTCAACAGCCTCAGCCCCTTGGTGGGTTCTCCCTGCCACACCTGTGTATTCTCACTGTGGAGAGCACAGGTCAGGGCACAGCACCAGGTGCCACCTGTCCTCAGGAGGGAGTCAACTTGCTGGTGACCCCTCTCCTCTCGCATCCCGGGATGCTGTTGGCTGATACCTGGGCTTTCCTACCCTTTCCACCTGGGCAGGATGGCCATGGCTGGGCAGCCCTCCCTTTAGGCTGGGAAGATGCTGAAAAGAAGCAATCCTTGTGCTTTTTCCCTGGGCAGAACCTCGAACTGGACCAAGGCAGGTGCCTGCGGGGGGAACAGCAGAAACTCCTGGGTGTGTGAGCTGTATTTTGACAGGATTCATGATATCTACTGGGCACGGGTGAGAGTGGTGGCCGGAGGTGAGCAGTCCGAGTGGGCCAGTTCCAGCGAGCTGCAGCTGTACAGAGACAGTAAGGACTGGGGAGCTCCTCAGGCTGGGCTCTTCCTGGGGGGGCAGTGGGAAGAGGGGTCCTTGGAGAGATCTGATGGGATACACTGGGACACCAAATGAGGATACTGAAGGGGAAAGAGCCAAGAGCCCTAACCAGATGAAAGGAAGCAGAGCTGCTGGAGGAGGGCTGGGTGAAGAGCAAAAGGACAGAGGAGACACAGTGAGGCGATGGACAGGAGGCCCCAGGCCAGCAAGGCACTGTGAGAATTTGGGTCTCTGGGGAATGCAGTGAGATGGGGCAGGAAAGAGGATATGCTTCCAGGCTTGACTTTTGAAAGGCTCACCTTCCTCCCCGTCATGGTCTGGGAGTTTTTGCCCCAGCAAGATGAAGCTGGTGCAGGCCAGGGCAGACCCTCTGGTGATCCATTCACCCTGACTATTGTGTTTGCCAGGTGTGGGAATGTGCCTCTTCTCAGCCACAGACTAGCTGTTCTGTCCAAAAAACCTGGTGGTCTCCTGGAGCTAGAAAATTTTCAGGACCCATCACAGGGGCTGCTGCAATGAACTGAATGTGTGAGCAGCTAAATGGGTTCTACTTTGGTCATTTGTGTTCCCTTGTTCATTCCCTCCGTATGGAATTCCAGCTGGCATGGAAGTGGCTGCATTCAGTTAGAAAGTTAGATTGCTGGCCTTGGCATTGGGTCTCCAGGCACTGGTGGATGGCTCAGGGGTGAAGGTCTCAGCAGTGGGAGCCAATGGTGCCTCAGGTCTGTCAGTGTGAAGAGGAGGCAGAAGCAGTGCTGGCTGTCAAGAAGAATGTCAAGGATGGTGGCTGCCATTCCTGGAGTTGGTTTCAGAGCACAAAGTGCCATCAGGCAAGACCCAAGAAGCTTCTGTGCTCTGGGAGTGGAATGTCAGACAGAAAAATACCATTTCTAGAGAAACAAGATGCCTGCCTTCCTTTGAAGGCCTTAATTTTCTGTTTTTTCCCCCTCCCTACAGCAATTGTTGGCCCCCCCAAATTGTCCTGGCTGCTCCAGGATCAAATCCTTCGTGTAAAGATCACCACACCACTCACTCCCTACCAGAGAAGAACTGGTTCCTACAAGCCAGTTGACCGAGTGCTGCTGAAGCTGTGGTACTGGCTGCGCCTGTACGAGGGGGACCTGTTTGTCCAGCAGGTGTGTGGTAGCTGGGCAGGGCCCAGAGGTGCAGGGCATGCACAAGCTTTCCTGGTGCAGCAAAGCCACCGTCTCAGGTTGCAGTGGTGCGGAGGTGCCTGTGCCACAGCCCTGCCCACACCTGGCTGTGCATGCAGGTGTGAGGTGCTTTGCACCCCCAGTCTGGGGCTCCCATCTCAGCAAGGCAGGAGACCCCTTCCCTTCCCTGGGTAAGAAGAACTGGCCTGGTTCTGTTCAGATGAAAGGTGATGCCACAGGTGTTTCAGGAGATGCTCTGGGACCTGAACACCTCCTGGGGCAAAGAACCGAGTGTTGAAGGTGCCTGGGAGGAGGGACCCTGGGGCAAGTGGGATGTTGAGGCTGCACAGAGCAGTGGAGCCATGCACAAACCCCACCTCCAGTCGCTGTGGTCACCTGTCCCATCTGCCTCCAGGTGCCCTGCAAACGGAGCAGCGAGGAAGTGCCTTGTGTCTTTGGGCACCTGAAGCCCAGCACACAGTACTGTGTCCGGACGGTGGCCGCAGGCGTTGCCAGGGAGCGGAGCCGGGAGGCTGAGCAGTGCCTGGTGACTCCGGCAGGCCCTGCAGGTGCGAGGACTCTCACCAGCTCAGCTGGCACAGTTGCATCTCAGGTCCTGCTCACAGCACAAACTTGTGTGGAGCTGTGGGTCCCTCACCCCCAGCCCCTGTGGTCAGGGTTGTGGCCCAGCGCTGCCCAGTGGGGACCTCTCATAGCAATGCTTTCTTGTCATCTACTTTGGGCTTGCCTTCTGAAACATCCCAGCCTGACGTGGATGGGAAACACTGGTAGAGGGTGGGCTGGATGTGCTTGAGTGAACCCTCAGCCTGCTGTGACCTCCTGGCAGGCTTTCCATGGGTCCTTGCCGTGCTGAGTGCCTTCTTCCTGCTGTTGCTACTGAGTGTGGCTGGACTCTGCTTCGTGCAGCTGCATGTCTTCCCCAGTCCTCTGGAGATGCGCCTCCCAAAAGCACTGGTGAGTGACGATCCTCCTCCAGCCGAGCCAGTGTTCCCAGGATTTGCAGGGGCTCAGCACCTCCTTCCCTCCAGCTCTCACATCACCAAGCCCATGTTGGTACCCAGGTGCCTGCCCTGCTCTCTGAACCACTGTCCCCCAAGGAGAAGGTACTGGTGGAGGGCATTGGCCAGCCGTGGGTCACAGCAGAGAGCAGGGTCTCAGGCAGTGCAGCCCCTGGTGCTCAGCACAGTTTGTCACCCCCCAGGCTGGCAGGGCTTTGGCCAGCTGAGGCTGACCATGTCACTACTTGTGTCCTCGCAGGCTGTCCAGAACAGCGAGCTGAGCGTGGCCATTCGGGTGCCTCTCCTCCAGCTCGAGGAGGACCCACTGGCCCTGCTCCTGCAGACTGTGCTCCCCTCCCACGGGCCATCCACAGCTGGCCAGGCATCAACCACGGTCCCACAGCTCCTCCGAGGCCTTGCCCAGAATGTGAGCGGCTACTGTGCCAATGGGTTTGGCCCAGACTGCCCTGAGGGAAGGGATCAATCCTGCACCCACAGCCAGCTGGGGCACGCCTTGGGCTCCCAGGTCCCATCATGGCTGGAGAAGGACGGGGAGGCAGCTGACGGGGATGATGTGCCAGAGCAGCTGGTGCCAGTGGGACTGACTGGAAACAGCTACACAGGTGACAGGGACAGCCAGATACCTGAGCTGTGGCTTCCCCTTCATTTCCAGCTTTATTCTAAATGCCAGCGCCCAGCCCTGGGAGCAGGCAGCCACCTTCCTCTGGCCGTGCCGAGCAGGAGCTGCAGCCAGGACTACTTGCAGGAGAGACTCGGCACGGCTGGGCACTGGGTCCGGCTCAGCTCCGTGAAGCTCCCGGCCAGCGCAGAGGAGGTGGAGGAGGAGGAGGAGGAGGAGGAGGAGGGAGGGCAGCTCCTCTCTGCTCCCCAGCCCCTGCTGGGCGGCGGGACCGAGCCGGAGCCGGGTGACAGCACCGTGCAGCGAGGCTGCTCGGGGCAGGCAGAACCGAGCGTCCCCAGCCCCTGCCAGCTGCCCCCCTCGCCCCTCGCCGTCCTGCGGGCAGCCGCCTTCTCCGGCTACGAGCCACGGGCCCCGCCTGGCAGGGACCCATAGCGAGGGGCACCCGGCAGCCTCCGGCTCCCGGCACAGCCCAGGGCGCCTCCCGGAGCTCCCCGGCCGTGCCTGTCCCAAGCTGCCGGGGATAGGGATGGGACAGGGACAGGGACAGGCTCCCACGGGCAGGCAGAGGCACATTCCACGCACGGGAGCCAAGGATGGGCGGGATCCAGCGCTTTCCTTTGGGGGTTTGGTGCTCTTGAGACACAGCGTAAGGAGCATGGGCCAAAGCTGAACCCCCAAACTCTTATCTATTTATCTGTCTGTATGTGTGCATGTATGGTACAGTATCTATACTAATGTAACACTCGTAAACACATATATATTTATAAAGCTGTTTAATAAAAGAATGTTGGGGTTTTTACTTCTGTGGAAATGTTGATTGTGTGATGGAGTTGTTTTTAAATATCACTAATTTATTATAGAAAACTGGCTTCTCTATTCATTGTTTCTGTGTTATAGACCCAGCACGTCCCTTCCCTGTGCAGCAGTCAGGAAAGGCACTGGGGAAACTTGGGATTTTCATGGCAGAAAATTGCACCCACAATCTCTGTCTTGCTCTCCTGTGGGAAAAAAACTGGTTTTTAGCACCATGGGATACATTTATTATTCCTGCTGCCAGCACCGGGGTGATTTATGGCTGAGAAGCCCTGCCCTGCAGCTGTCCCTTGGGATGTGTTTTCAGGCTGTGCCTGAAGCCACAGAGGCGAGGGGAAACCTCCTTGTGCTGTGTCGCAGGCTGGGATCAGTGGAGTCAAAATGTGGTGACAAATCCAGGCTCCTGGACTCACAAGAATTACTCTGGATTTGGGAACAGGTGAGAAACTGGTGTCCAGTGTCCAGGCAGGTGGTGGAGGGGATGGAGGTACAGTGCTGCCAGTCTTGGGGAACCCTTGGGGCTGTGCAGGGCCACGTTCCAACACTGAGTCACCCCTGACAGTCCAGCCATGTTCCATCCCTGCCTCCTACTGCAGGCCAGCCCCTGGAGCCCACAAGGGTCCACGAGGGAGCAGAAATCCACCTGAAGCCAGGGAGAACCCCACACCAGCTGCCCAAAGGAGGCCATGACTCCATGGGAAGATTGTGGCTGGAGCAAGCTCTTGGTAGGCAGGACCTGTGGCCCAAGGAGAGAGGAGCCCAAGCTGAAACAGGTTTACTAACAGGACTTGGGACTTTGTAGGGAGAGTGATGGAGCAGCTTCAGGGTGTGTCTGGCATCCAGCCCAGATCCTGCAGAGATGATGTAAGGACATGTGGTGTATTGAAGGAATTTAGCTGAATTAACTAAAAAAAAAACACCAAAAGGAAAGAGACAGTCCCAAGAGCTGCCTGAGGAACACATGTATTACCCATAAGCTTTTTGCTACCTACAAAGTTGGTGTCCAGTCGCCATCTCCTTTGTCCTTCACAGTCTCTGATCTGCCTCAAGGTCATGGTCAAGCCCTACAGGCCTACAGCCCTGTTTGATCAATTGCCTCATCCCCACAGCCCACAGGGCGTCCAACCCCACGCCACTCCAGAAGGTCAGTGTGTGCTCCCAGGCACCTGCAAGGCACCTCTCAGCAGGAGCATCAGTCAGAGCTGCTGTTTGTGCCACAGGCTCTGGGCAGGAGCCACGTGCCAGGCCCAGCAGAGTGTCCATCGTGCTGCTCCAGCCCAGTCCTGGGTGGTTTGCCAGGACATGGGACTGGTGCCATGGACCAGATTGGCTCCCACAGCTGCTGCTTTGTGGATGCTGGGCTTGCACTGGGGCATGGCCGGTGCTCTGACCACAGCTGGCCAGGTCTCTGCAGGTCAGAAGAGGACCAGCTCTTTCCTGAGTCTGTGGTAGGACAAGGGTGCTGGCGTCCCCATGGGTGATTCAGGCAGTCGCTCACTGGTAGCAGGGGTGGTTGAGCAGCTGGAATGTCCCCACTCATATGAAAGAGTTGTTCATGGGGAGTGGAAAAAGACAGAAAGCTTGTGACATTTCAAGATGCCATTCAGCAGCTGAAGTTTCCGAGTGGATGCGAGAGGGGGTTTCTGCTTTGCCTCGCAGGTGCAAGCAGTGTGCAGGTTTCTGCAGAGCTACAGAGAGAAAGTGCAACATTCGCTGCAGGGTGAGGTCCCAGTATGTCCCAAGAGAGACCTGTCACCACTATGTGCAGTGTGGGGCCTGGGTGGAGTGTCTGAATTAGACCCCACTTTGATCTACCTGGCCAGGTGTTATGTGCTGAACGGGTCTGGACCGTGCTGGAGGACAGACCTGGGTCAGGGGTAAGCCCCCAGCCCCAGACAAGACCCCAGCCCCAGACAAGACCTCAGCCCCAGGCAGGACCCTGGAGCAGTCCCTCCATCACCACTGCAGCCTCTGCACGTGCATACAGCCGCATCCTCCTCAGCATTCCCTGCTCCCTCCACAGCCTGGAAAGGGCTGAGCCAGCGGCTGGACCTTAGGCACCCAGCCCACCCTGCAGCAGCATCATCTCAAGGTCAGATGCCACCTCTGGAGCTGGCCTCGGGCCCAAGGCACAGCGCTGTGCCTGCTGCGGGGGCTGGTGGAAGCTCTGACTCACCACCATCAATCGGCTGCTCCTGCCTTCTCTCCGTGGTGTTTTCAGATTCTGCTGCTGCCAGATCAAAGCAACAAGAGGGATGCAGCTGCAAACAGCTCTTTATTAGAAACAGCGGGTTTAGGACTGTGCAAGAAAGTATTTCTTATTACTAATTCTCAGAGAGGGGAGCTGCCAGCCTGTGAAAGTGTGCACAGTGGAAAATTGCTCTTTGGGGGCTAATGGGGCTTTTACAGTCACTGCATGGGAACCATTGTGCCTGACAACCATGAGAGGTGTTGTGGCCCCTGAAATGATAGGGGAAAATCAAGCTCCTGTATTTTGCAGGCTGCCAGTACCCAGGACCATCCCCATTTTGAAAACCATGGGAGGCAGAGCTACAAAGAGCACAGGGTGTCTGACCTGGTGTCCTGCTCTGTCTGCTCTCTGTCCTGCCTGTCACTGCAGCTGCTCTGTCACCTCTCTGGGACAGCCCAAATCCTCACAGCCACCTCAAGCGCTGTCCAGCACATCTGTGTGTATAGCAAAGGCCTGGGACCTCACTGAGGCCCTGTCACTCAGCCTCCCTGTACAAGTTGCCTTTGTGATGGCTCTGTAGCTCCAGGTAGGTCCCTGAAGCAACACAGAGCAGCAGCACTGGAGCTGTCCTGCTGGACCCCATCCTTCAACCCAGAAAGGCTTTGTGGTTTGACAGGTCTGAGCTGCAACATCCAGGCCACTGGCTCCTGCTGCACCTCCCTCTCAGTGGTCTTAGCTGCTTGGCTTGGTCAGGAAGCCCACCAGGATATGGGTGGGGACTGTGAGAGCCCCAAAAGCTGGAGCCTGAGTGTGGTATGTTTGGAGGATGTGCATGAAGAGGGCTGCAGGGCTGCAGAGAAGTGCATTTTCTGGCTCAGACCTGTGTGGTTTCTCTCCAGGCAGGAGCTTTCCTGCAGTTCAGTGGATCGGGACCCAAGCAGGGCAATTGGGACGCCCAGGTCACCCCAGGGGACTGTAGAGCAAAACGGGTCCTACTTCATGTGCTGGTCTGGAAGTGCCCTCACCTGGGGATGTGTGGCAGGTGTCTGCACTCAGGAGGGGCCATGGGCACCCTGACCGAGTCATACCCCACCTAGCCTGGTCACCAGGTCCCCTCATTCTGCAGGACACCCTCCCCTGGGTTGGAGAGAGCTGCCGTACTGCCCAGCTCTGCTCCTCCCAGGGTCTGGGACATATGGCCAGTTCTTGTGTTTCCCCTCCTTCAGATGCACATCAGGGGATTTCTGGTCCTGTAGCCTACGGGAATGGCAGCTCAGCTCAACACTTTCCCACTTCCTGGCACTGCTCCAGTAGCTCTCTGCCCCCTAGGATCATTCATGCTCCAGGTGACAGACAGGACCAGCAAGCTGCGCTCTGGGTTGGGTGCACACTGGCTCACGGTGCACTCTGAGTTTGGTGGGGTCCAGTGCTTCCTCCTCATGGCACCACAGCAAATGAGATGAGCCCATCTCCAGGGTTTTTCATTCTGTGACATGAAACCTGGCAGAATTCTGGTGTTTTCCATCCTGTTTCCAGAGCATAGAAAACAGGCTAGATACAGATTTTAGTTAGGAGAAAAGTTCCAGTTGAGTGGTGTGCTTGGAATAGATGATAGGTTCATCTCAGCTGCTTCCCAGTCATATCCATGCCTGACAGATGGAGACTAGCAAATAGAGGTAATCAATGATTTCTGGATAATGCACCTCCAACCACTCCATGAGAAATGAGAACCTGTTTTGTGGTCAGCAGGGTCAGAGTCAGCCTCGTGATTAAACAATAGATGCTTGGGCTGCTCAGCATCCTGTCCTGTCTTCTTTAAGAAAGTCCCAGTATGATGACCAACCCCACAAGAAGGAAGGACAGAAGAGACTGAGAGACATGGATCTCATGCCAAGACTTCAGAGGGACTTTCCACATGGCACCAGTGAAGCAAGCACTGTTCAACCTGTCTGAGCCCGAGCCTCGGTGCAGGTAGGAAAAGGCACAGAACAAGTTGTCATGTCTCCTTTCCTCCAAAAATAACACCTCAGGATTTTAAGGTCCTGAGAGCTTAAAATCTTCTTGTGCCTGTCAGTCACTTCACCACTGCCCTCAGGAAACCTGGTGCTCAGTGACAGGGCATGTGCTGCAGGCACAGCAAGAAGAGCCTGGCTGAGGTCACCAGAGAGACCCATTCCAGCTGGATTTCTCTGAATTAAAGCTTTCCAGGGGAGAAATAATTAGAAGCAATTCCAGTTGGCTGATAGCACGGTAATTTGAAACTGAAGTCAGGGGGAAAAAACAAGGTCTCTAATGGGAACTGGAAAAACCTCAACACAGGAGAGCTGAGCCAGGTCCCAGCTGACAAAGCAAGTGCCTGTGGGCTGCCTCTGTACCTGCAGCTTTGGGAACGGTGTGCAGCACCTCAGTGCTGTTCTCTCAGAAAAGTCATTTTTCATGACCCTGTCTCATGAATGGTGCTTTGGGACACTGGTGGACTGGCCTCCATCACTGTCTGCCTTCTTTCCAGAGAGAGAGTATGGGTATTTCCCTCTCCAAGACTCCCCAGACCTCAGCACTTGCTCTGAATCGCACCCCTTTGCTGTTGCTGTGAAGCCCAGCCTGGTCTCTCCAGTCTGCAGGGGCTTGCTGGCCTCGTCGCCCCGGAGTGTCCCCTGGATGACCCCAGCCAAGGAGTGTAGGATTACATCAGCCACCTGGAGCTCACAGACACATCCTCCAGAAGGGGGAACTACATGACCAGTTTCTGGGATGAAGGAGAGAGGCTCCTCTCGATGAGCAAAGTCAAGTACTGCTCCAGCAGGGAAGCTCTCACAGCAGAGGACAAGCCTTGTCACTGGCTGAGTCCTGTCTCCAGGGACCGGAGCAGGCACTGAGAATCACCTTGGGATGCCCAGATGCCCCAAGCTTTTGCCACCGGCCTCGTGCTGCTGTAAGATATGAAAGGAGCAGAAGACACGTGGTAGCCCTCAGAAAGGAAGAACATGCAAAAAGGAAGCGTGGATCCACGTGTTTTGTCCAAACCTTGGCCTCATGTTCTCTTGTGATCAACCTCTAAACCCCACTGGAGCCAGGGTTAACCTGCCCAGCCTTCCACAGCACTTCCCCCAGACACAACACAGCCCCAGTGAGCTAGCTCTGCTAGCTTCTGAAAGGCCAGACCTTGTGCTGGCCAGCAAGAAGTGCCAAGTCCTGCCTTCAGGGAGGAACAGCCCCAGGCACCAGGACACGTTGAACTGACTGTGAGCCAGTGATCCAGGCCAGCAGAGACTGGGGCTACAGCTTCACTTCAGCTAATTCTCAGAGGAGTCTCTACTGCAGGAAAGCCCCCTCCACTCCACAGCACCCTCTATGCCAGCTGCCTTTGCCCCTGGCTGACGGCACACCAGAAAGGCATATTAAAACATAGTTTATTGCTGTTCTTAGTTTAAAAAAAAACCCAACAAACCAAAACCCATTAGTAACAAACTCAGTCCCCAAACCCAGCACTATCTGAGGCAGGCTTGCGAGGACACACCTTTAGTGCAAAGAGGAAAGTGGCAGTGAGGGCTGAGGGGGCTCTGCTGGCTTCAGTTCCCACAGAACCCACTGCACCCACTGTACAGTATTGATTTCCCCTGGGGCTGCTTAGGGAGGGCTGGACGAATTCTCAAGCTCTGGTGGGAGTCCTGGGGGAGCTGGAGGTGTCAGAGGGGGAACATGGGATGTCGTGTCAGTGACACAGGACATGAAGGCATGCTGAGCCCAGGGGCACCAGCCCTGCCCACACCTTTCCACAGACACAGCACTTTGCCAAAACAGTTGCTGTCTGTTCTCCTGGGCTTTCCAGTGTGGAAACTAAACCTGTGCCCTACCCTGGGGCTGCACCCAGCCTCGGGTGCCAGAAGTGTTGGTGGGCATTGGGGGCTATGGCGCTAGAGCATGGCTGCACCCTCTGCAGGGTCCCGCAAGGCACAGAGGCTTCTGAGCTGGGAGGGGCCACACAGGGCCTTGCAGCCAGCAACACATGGCCTGGGCACTGCAGTCGTGGGAGGGATGACTTGAGCCTCAGCCCTTCATCCTCAGGCCCCCTGCAGGTCCCCTGACCCTTTGTCTCCTCCCATAGCTGGTCCTGGCACTGTTACACCAGGCATCACCCCCAGCACCCACCTGCCCCCATGTCCTGTGGGAAGTCAGACCTGTGTCACATCCCTCAACAGTGAGCACAGCTTTTCACTGCAATGAGCTGCCAGGGCAGAGCCTTTCCATACCCTCAGAGGAAGCTGATGTCTTGGAAGAGAGGGCTGCCCAGAGGGCTGCCCAAATGCCAGCCCAAGGTGCTGCGTAGGTTGGCAACAGGCAAATGTGAACAGCTTCAGCCCAGGGGAAGCACTGGGATCCCAGGACAAGCACAGGATGGCTGGGATTGCACAGGGCTGAAAGATGGGGATGGGGAGGCTGGGCTGGCCGAGCCATTTGGGGGTCTTATCTCTTCCACAAAAGTGCCACTGCAGGAGGCTAGTGCTCAGCTTTTCCCACGACACGTGGTCACAGGGTGTGAGACACGCTTTCGGGGAGCAAGGATGCAGCTACATCCAGAGGGAAACAGTGAATACATGTGGTCAGCACTGATGCTGCCCAGGGGTTTCAGCCAGCGGCACGCGAGGAGAAGGCAATGGCAGGGGCTGTGAAGCAAAGTGCTGTTTCTGGAAGGCAGGATCTAGCGATGCTGCAAACCCTCTGCAGTCTCTCCATCGGCTGGTTTTGGTTGTGTCAGGACTGCAGAGTTGGAGGGCTCAGCCGGGGCAGTGCTGCCAGCCCACCCCACCCTGTGGTTAGGTCATCTTCCGAGCAACACTGGCATATGTGTGCTCGATCTCCTCATCTGCAGGACAGGTGTGATTGAACTCATCACAGGCGTAGGCGTTGTTGAGGTAGCGCCACACACCCGTCATGTCCTCTGGGATCTCGAAGTCACGGTACTTCTTGGCTGCAATCTAGAGGAGAGTGAAGGAGGAGGTCAGTGAAGACCTGGGGGAGACTCACTCTCTGGCTTTGGCAGGGGGACTCCCTGTCTACTCCTCTTGGAGCAGGTGCCCCTCTACCCTGGCCATTACCTTGATGATATGCAATTTGGGCAGGAGGTTGCAATCAGCCAGAGTCAGATGGTCTCCATCCAGGAATTTCCTCTTGGAGATGGTGATGTCCTCCACGCTGTCCTGGTCAATCTCCTCTGGCAGAGGAGTGTTCAGGTAGACATCCAGGCGCTGAAACTCCCGCAGCAGGGCCTTCTCAAAATCTGGGAGGGCAGGAAACCGAGAGTAGTGAGTGGGTGCCCTGGACTCCCAGGCAAGCTTTAGGCTGTGCAGGGCTGGCTGAGCCTCCCACAGGCTTTGCAGAAAGGGAAAAAGCCCTCAGGGCCACACCATGGGGACACAACATTGACCCTGGCCAGTCTCTGTTCCTAGGGGACTACAGCAGCATCACCCCATGCTCTGCTGATATCCCTGTGGAGGGAGCAGAGAATTGCATTTATCCTTCCCCTCTGCCCCTCCACTTCCCAAGGAGGCTTTGGTGAGGCAGGCAGCAGGAACCTTAACCTGATGGCAAGATTTCCCTGCAGACAAAAGCATTTCTCCTGCTGCACCATGGTTGACTAGAGTCCAGTAACCCGCAATTCTTACTGATATTTGCTTCTTTGCGTGGGTTCTTGATGTATGCCGAGAACTTGGCAAAGATGTCACTGCCCACATCAAAGGACTCCTTGTACTTGGGGCTCAGGTGTGGATACCTTGAGAAAGACACTTATGTCAGTGCAGGCAGAGATGGAGCAGGGATGGAGCAGGGATGGAGCAGGGATGGAGCAGGGATGCAGCAGGGATGCAGCAGGGATGCAGCAGCATCAGTTCCTGGGCCGTAGAGCCCAGGGCTGGTACTGAGAACGCCAGGGATGTTCAGCTGGCTGTGGGAGAATCATGATGATGTGAATTACTGCAGCTGCCACCCCATGAGCCACGTCTTCTATCCTGGGTGTTTGCCAGGAGATAATCTCAGGGCAGACAGTCCACAGTTTGGAGACACTGATGGTAATGGAGCCCCAGAGCAGCGCTCTGCCTGCAGGCAGTTCTGGCCCAGCCCAGAGGATGCACATTGGCACAGAGGGGTCTCAGGAAGCCAGAAGCTCCCATGACTTCCTCAGGAACTGTCTTCTGTTTGCTGACATGTCCCAGGGTGTGCTGCAAGGGCAGACACATTCAAGGAGGCGGGTGACAAATGCATTTGAGCTTCCTCTTCTGCAGCAGTGGGGGGGCTGCAGCCACACAGGGCATGGGGGATGCTGGCTTGGGGGGCTCCTCAGTGAGCTCAGGGAAGACCACCCCCCCAACCATCCTATGGGCCTGCATTGGTGAAGTCAAGCAAGGGCATTTGCTTTCAGTCAGCTGAGTGCAGTGAATATAAACAATCAATGGGGTCTTGCATCCCCACTCTACCTCAACACCAGCTGCCGCAGCCAGTGGCAAACCCACCAGTGCTGGGGTCCCTGCAGGGACCTCCCCACATTTCCCCTCTGCCCCCAGAGTGGGGGTGCAATGGCTGGTGCATTTCCACCCATTGTTTTCCATTCCTGTCATCCCCATGCCCTCCCCGGTGGACTCAGTCCCTCAGCATTGAAGGCCCTGCCCTGCAGGGCAGGCTCAGGGGCTGGGGTGGCATCCCCCTGCCTGGGCTGCCCTGGGGCCACTCCTGGCACCCTGCCCCGGTTTCCCAGTCTGCCAAGTCCTGGGCAACACTGTGACAGGCTCTGAAATGGGGAAAGAGTGAGTTTGCAGTTACGTGGGTGGACCCAGGGTCTGCTCCAGGAACTCCTCAATCTTGATGAAGTCTGTTTTCAGCTCCTTGTTGAACAGCAAGAAGGGTGGGTTGGTGCCCGGTGCCAAATCTTTCAACTCTTCAGGTTTCCTGGAACAAAGAACACAAGCTGGCTCAGAGCCTGCAGCACATCTGCCTCCAGCAGCCCCCAAGGAAAGTGGCCATGGCAGAGGTCGGGGCTAGGACGGGGGACAGGACCAGCAGCATTCCCAGCTCTACTGGCTTTGGGGAGCTGACAAGTGCTCCCCAGCCTCTGGATCTGCCCAGTGGTGTCTTCAAGTCATCCTCACACCCCACAGGACAGGGAGTCCCTGGGCCATGCACATTGGCAGGTGGTCCAAGCCTGTGCTGGCCCACGTGAGGTGGGCAGTTTGTGGGCAGCAATTGCCCCTGTGCAGTGACACACTGGCTGCAGAGCAGGCAGGGGGAAGAAGTGCTGATGGGGGAACTGAGCAAGGCGTGTCTCACCCCATTGCTGGCCCAGGGCTTCAGTGCCACCTCACCTGGTCATGTCCACCGTGGTGACATTGAACTTGACCCCTTTGAGCCAGAGCACCATGAAGAGACGCTGGCAGAAGGGACAGTTTCCAATGTTTTCTCCATCCAGACCAGCCTGCCGGGAAAGCAGAAAAATGAGGATTTAACCCTTCCTCAGACAGGATACCCGGAGCTGAAGAGCCACTGGGCACAACATGCTGCAGGGAGCCCCTCCCGACTGCAGGGGCTCAGCTGTAGGACCTGCCCTGAGCCATGGCCCTGAGGGCTACTGGAAGGAACATAAGAGCATACTCAGGATGCCAGGGGTTGGATCCTTCCCAGAAATGTGAGATAAAGCCAGGAGGAAGTGGAGAAGGAGGCAGGGGGAGAAGGTGGAGGGTGATTGCTAATGGATGGGGAGGAAGGGAGGGTCCACTTGGCCAGGAGGCCAGGCTGGAGAGGGTGGGAGAAGGGAAATGAGCTCATGTTTGACAGGAAAAGAGCAGTTTGTTTTCATGTGCTGTTCATGTCTGCCTCAGGTCTCATGTGTGTTTAACGAGCCCAGGCACGATGCCCCCAGGCCAAGAATTACCCAGCAGCCTGCCCTAGGCTGGGCACTGGAGGGCTGTGCCCAAGAGAATTCATGCTGGCATCCCACATGACACTGGGAGGAAACAGAGATGACTGTCAGGTGCTAAAGGAGCTCCTTTCAGCCCCCTGCATGAGCACAGCCACAGGCAGAGTGAAGCATATTTCCTTGCTATGTAGCAGCTGGAAATACCCTTTGCAAAAATGACTGAAACACCTTATGAGGAATTTGGCAAGAGGACATGGCAGGTTCCCCCGTTCACAAAAACTGGCTGAGATGCTGCTGTGAGAAGGAAGTGCTGCGGTAAGAGGTAAAATGGCTCACAGGAAACTCAACTTCTCTAAGAGAATTAACGGGTTCCTAAGCTGCACGTGAACCGTGGTGCTCCAGGTCATGTGGCCACCCTGCCCTGGCAGGGAGGAGCAGCACAGCTCACACCAGCCCTGTCACAGAGGGGTGCTGCTCCCATGGAGTGTGCTGGGACATGAGCCTCAGTGGGACAGCTCTGTGCTAAGCCTTGATATCTGATAGTGAGCTGAAGTCCAGAGGCTAAGCAGGAAAGTGATGAGACCTAAGAGGATCTGGAAGAGTCAAGTAGCAGCAGAAACCTCCAGGGTGGGCAGCTGGACATGACTCCAGAGCTCACACCTCTTTGGGGACCCAAAGACAGGTGGCTGAGGAGGCAGAGACCTGTGCCTGGTTCTCCTGGGCTGGAGGTAGGTGCTACAAGTCACCACAGACACCCAAAAACCTGTGGAGTCTGGAGTGCTTGGCTTCTCCAGGAAGAGAACACTGATGTCAAACTCACCTTAAGGGGGACAGTAAAAGGAGGATAAAAAACAACCCGCTAACACTCCAGGTAATGAGCTGGAGCAAGGGATCTGCTTTTCCATCATGCCAAGACCTTTTAGTCCTTTCAGAGGAAAAAAAATTACTTTTAACAAGTATTTTTTATGCTCAGCTGTCATGAAATTATGTCATGAAATCATGTCATGAAATCTGAGGAAGAAAATGGGAACTTAGAAACATGTTGATTCCCTTGGATGTGCCCAACAGTGAAGCTGAATCTACACTTGAGGCTGGTCAGTGTCTATTAATAGCAAACACTCCCAGAGAGACTGCAGCTCAGGAACTTCCTGTGTCATTAATAGCAAATAGGACTTCTTTGGAAAGGGGCAAAACTGGGTCTCAGACTTCCTTTGAAGGAACTGGAGGGGAGAGTCAGAGAACAGCCTTGAGGGCTGCTGATGGGCAAGAGCGCAGGGCATCTCTGCTCCACCTCCCCAGCACCCCAAACTCTGGCCATTCTTTGGAGCATCTCCAGAATCAACAGATCAGCAGGTGCTTTTTAGCATGAGGACCAATGCTTTCCTCCCTATTCTTCCTGACAGCTGCCCTCTCTTCAACTTCCTTGGCCTGGCACAAGGCTGGGAATGAGAGAGCTTGATTTGTCCTGTTGTCCGTCCAGGAGCTGTTGTGCTGAGCCATGGCAGCTCTGCTGGAGCCTCATGGGGACAGTGGGGGGGCGGGGGTCAGTGAGGGCAGGGGTGCCTCTCGCTAGGGCTGCTCTGGGCAGTGGCTCTGATCACCTGCTTCAGGGCCCTCCGTGCTTGTCTGGCAGCGCCAGTCCCTGAGCTGTTCAGGCTGGTCTTCCCCCTCATCTTTTACAAATAGAGAGGTGAGGAGTTTTGGACTAGAGTGAAAAGAAAATCGGGATGGCCTCTGCAGGGAGAAAGAATCAGGCCCATACCAGAATGCTCAGAGCCAAAACCTTTATCTGAAGGAAGTGCAGGAGAGCTCCACCAGCGCCCAGGCACTGCCAGGGGGGAGCATCAGGCCCTGGAAGGGCCTTGCTGGCAACCACTGGCCATGGGGGAGCCTCAGGGAGCCAAGGGTCCTCAGGGGAGACTTGCAGCCACGTGCCGTCCCTCCCTGGCAAACGCAGAGCAGCATGGAGTGGGGGAGTCATGGCTCTTCACTTCCTTCCCCAAAGTGCCTCTGTTGCTCCTCCCACTGCAGCAGGAACTGGAGTGGGGGCACAGACTGACATTCCTCTATCTTTTGCCCTCAGATGATAGATAAACCCAGTGTGGACTAGCACAGAATATCTAGGAGGGTTGCAGGGTTGTAGCCCCAACTTTCTGAGGCATCACTTGGCTGTACAGGGCATTGAAACCCCAAAGCTACTTGGCAGTTCTGTGGTTTCCCTGTAGTGAAACAGCCTTAAATGCAGTGGGAGGAGGGAACAGCTTTGCCTGCTTGGGGCACTGCTAAATATTCAGTTGCCACGGGACCTGCCACAGCTCCTACAGCCACCCTGAGAGCCAGGAAGCAGCTGAATCCCAGGCAGGGAGAGCCTCCCAGCCGGAAAGACAGCGCTCTTGCCAGGGACATGGCAGGGTGAGAAACTGCCAGCCCCTGGGAACCACCCAGCCCAAGCTCAGGGTAAAGCAGGAGTTGCTCTGCACCCTGTTCATCCTTACTATGGTAACTCCAGCATTTGCCAGAGTGAAAGGCAGGGTGCCATGCCATGCCATGCTGTGCCATGCTGTGCCAGTAGGCACTTGTGGGAGCACTACCTTCCCCCACGATTTACAGCTGCCACTGGTCACAGCAAAAGCCGAGTCTGGGCCGCTCCCAGCCCAGGGAGGTGCTGATGGCACAGGAAGGTGCCTGTCAGCAATAGAGCCACTGTGTGTTTGGTAAAGCTGCGTCCTGTGTTCTGGGATGGGGAGGCACAGCATCAACTTTTCTGTGAACAGACAAGCCTGGAGGGTTTTTTCATGCTAAATTACAGCACAGGGGAAGTCCTGACGGTGCTGCTGGTTTTCTGTTTCACTTCCCTCTAAAAACCCCCTAGAATGTGCTGCTGCTTCACGTATCATTTTCTTTTCCAGCCATCCCAGGGAGAAGTGTTAAGCAGAGAATTCAAGACTCAGATTATTTTACCAAGAATACACTTTCCCGGATTCAGCTCAGCCAAGCGCAATGTCCAGCAAAAAGTGCTGTGGTTACAATTTTGGCAAGGGGATGAGGGAGATCTCTTCTGGGAAGGCTCAGATAATCCCTCCTAGCATGTATGTCTAACTACTACCCAAGGAAGGCACCATTCCATGCGTAGAACGGCTGGGTGCCTGTGCCAGGGAAGCCAGTGCCTCCGACCCAGTCCTTTTGGTACCAAACTGTCCCAGGAAAAGAGGAATGAAGCCCATGGACCTCAGTGGCTACAGAGAAACTGCCCTTAAAACCTCGATGAGGTGGCACAGAGAGGCATCACCCCCCAGTCACTGCCACTTGACAGCATGTCCCCAGGCCCCCCTGGCATTGCTGTGGGCAGACACAGTTACCGGTCACCAGCTTTGGCTCCTCTCTTTTTGCACCACCCATGGCCGCTGCAGATATATTGAACTTGAGTGTTAAAATATTCCAAGGAAAGGGTTCGAAAAATTGGTTAATGGAAAAATACAGAAACCATTTCCAGCAGATACCCCTCTGGGATGCCGCCCCATCTTGCCCACACGTGGGCTCCCACACCAGTTCCCCAAGCCATCCATGCTTGTTTCATAACCCTGCTCCCAGCAGAAGCTGAAGTGGCTGCTCCCAGCCCTCCTGCTTGCTGTTCCCAGGCTGGGGCTTGTCTTATCTGGGTTTTGAGAGGCATGTATGTTCCCACTCCTTCATCCTGCTGCTGCCAGCAGTGCCACTTCTGCAGGGCGCACAACCATCACAAGACCAGGGCACCTTTCAGACTGCTGGGCGTGACACCCCACAGTCCCCACACCACCGCGTGGTTCCCCCGTTTAGCCAGCCTGTGTGGCGAATGACTCTGAATTTGGTACCCATCTCCAGCCTCACAGAACATGAAGACACCCTTGAATTTCCACCACCTGCACCCAGCTGGATCTTGGTGAGGGCAAGGCAAAGAGTCACTGCCCCCACCCCCCCCACGAGACCCACCTTGACAAACAGCTCGATCTCAGGCTCCTTGGTGGCGTTGCGCTGCTGACTGTCCATCCCAGCAGTGTGGGGAGGGACCACTGGCCACACGCTGTTGTGGTGAGTCGATCTGTCCGCTGCAGAGCTCTGATGGGGGAAGGCTTTCAGAGGGCTGGTGGCTGGGCCTCTTGGCTGCTCTCACTCCGCAGAGGGCTGGAGCTCACACTTTCCTTCCTTTTGAAGAAGGGAGGAGCAATGGGGTGTGCGCCAGGACCCGGCAGCAAGGGGAGGAAGCTGCAGGGCCTCTCAGATGTGACTCAGCATGGGTCTATCTGGTCACATTCAGAGTCTGCTTCCAGTCTATCGCACCCACCCAGGCGCTCCTCCAGTGCCTCGAGCAGTGGGCTCGCATCCCCAGCACCTCTAGTGTCCACAGCACTACTGCTATCTCTTCCCAGCTGAGAGCAGGGGTTTATAGAGGAAGTGTCTTGCCTGTTGCTCCTTCTGCTGCTCCAGTCTTGGCCCTTTGCCACTCTCTCACCCTCGTGCTGGTGCCCAGTGCCCCAGAGCTTCTTTATCAATTTGGGGTGAACCTGGCTGACCTTCCCGCTGCCTCCTGTGGTTGCATTATGACAGGCAGCTGCCTGGAGGGAGGGTCCAGCTCCTCTCACAGCCCTTCACCCTCAGGGGATCCCTGTGTGGGCTCCTCTGAGCACCCCTCGCTGCCAGGGTAAGTGCTCAGTGAAGCTGAGTGGAGCAGTCTCGACCCCTGTCACTGACTTTTTGAAGCTGGGGCACAGCCCTTGGGTGGGAGGGATTGCAAAACAGCTAGGACAGGAGATAAAAGATGCTGAAGCATGGTGGGGGGCAGAGGGGAACCCCAGAGTGCCCCTGGCAGCCACCCAGCTGCGTGGTGCTTGGCAGGATGGCGGGATGGCATTTCTTCAGGACTGACCTTCAGCAGGGCCCCATTCCTGGAACTGGGCTGTTTCTCAGGAAGGATGAACAGCTTGCTTTCCTCCCCAGGATGGGAGGGAACTGTTTGCTGTCAGATCACCCTGGCTGCAGAGACAGCAGAGACAGCTTCCCAGCACACACGGGCTTAACTCCTAGGCAAGACCTGTCTCCCACCCCCGCGCCACACAGCTGGTACCATTGCACAAAATGGGGATCCACAATGCTTGACTCAGCCCCCCTCCCCCGGCTGGATAAGCTCCAACTTTTCCCAAAATAATCAAACCCTGATCAGACAGCAATCCCCCTCAAGGCAATTAGGATGGGAATTGATTTTGCAGATCCCTGGAGGAGGCTCCCCAACAAAGATGTTTCTCCTGGTCCTACTATACAGCCCAGAGCAGTACTAACACTGGGGCTGCAGGGGTGGGGAGATGAGGGGGCATGTTTTTTCTGCCCCACCAAAACTTTAGGAGAACTTGGAACTCTACTCGATGGGACAGGACACTCTGACTCACACTCTCATGAGAAGAGGTATGTATTGATGGCACTGTGAGTGCCACACAGGGCCATGGCAGCACCCTCATCACAAGCTTGACACTCATCACCCAGCTTCCACTGTGGACCCCAGGTGATGTGTGCCAGTCCCCGCTGCTGCCACAGCCTCCCCGGCTGCCCCTGCCTGGGCAGTGCTGAGCCTCCGGGAGCTGTGATGGTTCCTGGCACTGCCAGCTGCTGCTGTCTCTGCTGATCTCAGCTGGGTGCAGAGCCAGCAGCTCCAGTCCATAGCATTTCCCTCCAGCTGAAACAGCAGGCAGGGATTTAAGTCCTGCAGGTGGGAGGCACAGGATGACACGGTGCCCTTCTCACGAAATGCCAGAGTGCCCAGTACCTGGCCCCATATAGGCTGTGGGGCAGAAACGTGGCAGCAAAGAGGTCCCTTCCCACAGTGTTGGATGCAGGAAGGGTGTTTGTCTTTTCTGCAGGAACAGCCGCCTGGGAGGCAGTTCAGGGAGCCTTTCCCTTCCTCCTCACAGAGTGAATGGCCGGACATTTGCCGAGATTGAGATTACAGCACACGTGTATCTGGAGTTGTGTCTCACCGTGTCTGGGAGAAAGCTGGGGCCAATTTGGAAACCTTGCCAAGCCCTGTTCCTCTGCCCGGGGGAAGAGAGGTGGGAGGGAAGGGGCTGCCAGTTTCTGCGCCAGCCTTGGGATGCCAAGGCACGGTTCACCCGTAACAGGGTGCCCTGGGGAAGTGTTCCTGTGCTGAGAGTGACCCAGCTGTTCCAAGCAGCCTCTGTGCACATGTGCCCGCCCAGCCTCGGCACTTCGGCAAGGCAGAGAAGCGAGCCATTGTCCCCGCGCAGTGCCAGCCCCGCGGGCAGCGCCCGCCGCCGAGGCCCCGGCTGGTACGGGCTGGGTGGGACACAGCGGCTGTGCCATGGCCGGGCTGGGCTGGCCGGCAGTAACCATGGTCCTCCTCTGCTTCGCTGCGCGTCTGGAGGCCAGCCCTGAGCTGTCCGGTGAGTCAGGGTGAATGCGGGAGGAGGGGGATGCTGAGGACTGCACCGGTGTGATGGGAGAGCGATGCGACAGCAGGTTGGTGGGGTAGGGACAAGTGAGGTATAAACCACGGCAGGCCAGAGTGAGTTTCCCCAAAACGCTGGGATTTCTTTATCCCCACCCAGGGCTGTTCTCTGAAAACACACTGCATACATCCCACAGCCCTGGTGTGCATGAGAGTGGCTCCCCAGCTCTGCTGTGCTCTCTTGGATAGTTTGGAGGCAGAAATGCAAAGAAATAATTATCAAGCCAGTCCCTGAGCTTTGCTGAGCATCCCCCCAGCCACGATGCTCATGTCCTCGGTGCTGGGCAGTGTGTGGAGCTGAAGGAGCATCCAGGGCTGCTGTGTCAGCCTTCCCAGCTCTGAGAAGGGGAGGGAAAAGTTGGGTTGAAGCTGTACCTGGTTCCTAGATGGAGCTGGTGGCTGTGCCACTTGTGAGTAGGGGTGCTGCAGGGTGCCCTGCCACAAGACACACCAAGGGCCAGAAGCTCTCCCCAGAGCCTTTTAGACGTAAACATGGCAGAAATTTGGGATCCCCTCTGGCCCAGCTCTTTGAACAGTCAGGACAGGTCACCAGGCATTTCCCAGGGGTCATCTGGAAACAGCCACGCACACTTGCCATCTGCTCAAGTGGGTGAAAGCCCGGAGCTGCGGGGCGGGCTGCGGTGAGGAGGATGTGATTTCATCTGGGCAGAGCTAACGGCACAACCACAGCACCAGAGACTGAGTCAGCCGTACAGGCACGAATCACTCACAAAGTCTGCCTACAGCCTCCTTGACATGGCTCCACCCAAAAAAAAATCTTCACAACTGCTCACTGGCCCAAAATAGTGTGATGGAGAAATCTGCCCCCATGGCAGTGTTCGAGTCTTGGTTTTAAAATACAAACCACTGGTGCCTTCAGCCAGCATGACAGCAGAACAGGGTGCCTGCCTCAAGGCTGGATTAGGGGAAACCCATTTCTTCTCACATTTCTCCCCTGAGTGCCCTGACTTCCCTAGGATTTGGCTGAGCCCTCTGCATCCAGGGCTGCCCTGAAGCAGGGGTTTAGGCAGCCCTACATCCAGCAGTGTCAGATATGGGCAGGTGGGTTTGGAGTCAGTGTAGGCAGAAGTCAAGGCCGGGGTGGCTCTGAAACCTGCAGGAGAGCCTGACTGCTGCCAGGTGTGGGGCTGGTGCTGCAGGTGTGGTGCTGCTGCAGGGGATACAGAGGAAGGGGATGGGGGCTGGCAGCCTGGGCAGAGTCCTGTGCCCCTCACAGCCCCCAGCATCCAGCAATGTGGGGCAACCAGAGGCGAGGGACAGGACAGGGTTTGTCCTGCCCCCTCTTTGTGGGCACTACACCCCGAGGATCTGATCCAGCTCTGTGCCATTCACAGAGCATCTCTGCATCGCACTGGAGCTCTGACCTGGCTAGAACCATCTACCCTCCTCTGCCTCTCCTTTCCTCTCTTCTCCAGCATGCAGAGAAGCAATCAAGGGCTTGTTTCTGGGATGCTGTAAGCACCCACTTCCTCATCCCAGCTTGTGAGGGATAATGCCAAGGGAGAGATTAACTCCGGGCTGGAGGCAGCTCCCAGCTGCACCCACTGACATCCCTGGGAGGGATGCTGACTGCAGATGCCAAAGGCTAGTGGCAGCACTGAAGGTGAAAGGGGCCCTTTGTGCTGCTTAGCCTAGCAGCAGTTTTCAGAGGGGGGGAGCTGGTGCTCCCACCTTCTTGTCTTGGTTTGGGGGAGTTTGACACACTGGGGTTTGGGGGACAGGGTACATGTCCTGCCCTGGGCCCCAGCACTGGCCTGGGGCTGAGGTGCAAGATTCTCCAAAGACCCCAAAGCTGGGGATCGGGGTCTGTGATCTGCTCAGAAGCCCCATGTTGCCCTGTCCCCATCTCCCAAGCCTCAAAATGATGCTTCCCCTTTGCTTTTGTTTTATTCAAAGACACCAAGTGCTTCATTCAGGGCCTACAAATCACATTTTGTCAGCTTTTCTTGCTTCCTCAGCCTTCTCCAGCAACTGGTGCCTGGTCAGAGCACCTGGCAGCTTGAACAGCTGTTACTAAAACAGCTTCCTTGCCCACCCAATACAGCCAATGCCAACTGGAGCCAAGGCTGCATGTTAAACCCTTGGAGAGGCCAGGCAGGACAGTCCCACTTTGCTGTCCCCTGTAGGGAAAACAATAGGGGCAGTAGTTTGGGACACAGACTAGGCAGCATTGAAAGAGAGAAGCACTCTGTGGTGGGAATTCAAGGAGGGAAGGGCCAGTGCCCATCAAAAGGGTTGTGGGCCAGGAATAGTTTGCACCAATACACTGGGCTTCTTCATCAGAGACCTGAGGCCAGCTGGGCTCAGGCGATGCCTTTGTGGCTCATACTCATCCATGCTGACACAGCCAGCTGTGGGAGCTTGCAGCAGCCCCTGGACCTTTCTCTCATCCGGCTCATGGCCCAGCTTGTGACAGACTTGTGACAGAGTGCATCCCCTTCACCCTGACTCCAGGAATCATCACTGGAGGACCATCCCTGCCTCACCCTTGTTCTCTCCCTACCATGGCTCCATAACAAGCATGATTTTCTCTAAACACTTGACAACTCCTTATGGGATTTCCCCATCTTCTCTGACCTGCTGTACTGCCTCCACCTTTCCCTTCCTGTTGCTAACCAGCTCAGCAATTCTGTGCTGCTTTCCAGGCTCATGGCAGCAATGCTGTATGCAGGGTTTGCTATAGGCCCATCTTCTCTGCTGCTGTCCTGCTCTGATCCTGTTCACCCCATAAGTTCCTCATCTCAAGACATCCTCACTGCCACCACCACTGCCGTGGCCCTGGTGTCTCCTCTGCACAATGCCCCCCCTGCTTTTCCCTTCCAGGGTACCTGCGCAAAGTGCTGAGGAACCACACTGCCCACACCTGTGATGGAGAGCAGCTCCTCATCGTCTGCCCTCGCAAAACCACCATCAGCATCCTCGGGGCCTTCTATGGGCGTCGGGTGCCCAGCACCCACCTCTGCCCCAGCCCTGACAATGCCTCCCAGGAGAGCACCGAGTGCACGTCAGCCACTGCCCACCTGGTAAGAGAGGGATCCTGGGGGCCAGGCTGCACACCCCTCTGTCTCCACATCACTGAGCTGCCTGCTTGGGCTGGAGGGCTGCAAGGCAGTGCAGCCTCCCCATGCCCCAAGGGAGGTTTTCATCACCGTCAAGGTTACAGAATCACAGAATCAAAGAATCACAAAACTTCTTGAACTCTATTAGGCTTGGTGCTGAGACCACTTCTCTGGGGAGCCTGTTCCCAACTACCCTCTGTGAGAGGACCCTTTTTCTAATATCCAGCCTAACCCTGCCCTGACACAACTTCAGCCCATTCCCTTGGGTCCTGTCACCACAGAGGAGAGATCAGTGCCTGCCCCTTCTCTTCCCTTCATGAGAAAGTTGTAGACTGGTATGAGGTCCCACTCAGACTCCTCCAGGCTGAACAGACCAAGTGTCCTCAGCCAGTCATCAGAAGGCTTCCCTCAAGGTCCTCCACAGTATTTGTTGCCCTCCTTTGGATGCTTTCTAACAGTTTAATATCTTTCTTATATTGCAGTGACCAAAACTGCACATGATATTCAAAGTGAGGCTGCCCCACTGCACAGCAGAGCCGTACAATCCCTTCCCTGGCCTGGCTGAGCCTGATTTCCCCCAGGACATGGTTGGCCCTGCAGGCTGCCAAGGCACTGCTGACTTATATTCAGGTTTTTGTTGACCAGGACCCCCAGGTCCCTTGCTGCGGAATTCCCCAGTTTGTCTGTACATCCAGGGTTGCCCGATCCCAGGTGCAGAATCCAGCACTTTCCCTTGTTGAACTTCCTACAGTTGGTGATTGCGCGGTTCTCTAATTTGTCGAGGTCTCTCTGTGGGGCCTCCCTGCCTTCAAGGGAGTCAGCAGTTCCTCACAGTTTTGTATCATCTGCGATTCACTGTGGGGCCTTTTTCCTAGACCATTTTTGGAAGATAAGGGTGGAAGAGATGTTCTGCCATGTGTCCCAGAGCAGAGCCTGGCAGGAGGCACTGCTGAGTCCTGAGCTGGCTTTTGGAGCAATCCCACAGAAAGCAGCAGGCTTGGAGAAAGCCCTGGCAGCTGGGGCTGGCTTCTGGGAGAAGGCAGTGCCACAGCCAGGGTGTTGGGCTCAGGAAGTGAGACAGGACCCCACGAGATGCTGCACTTACCCCTGTGGCTGCATCCCCTGGGGTTAGCACAGAGCTAGGCTCTTCCCCAGCCAGAAGCAGCACCTATCCGTGCTGGCAGGTCCCAGGGAGTGGATTAATGAAACGGACCAAAGGGGTGCATGTTTGATGGCAGCAGTTGGTGCAGGGAAAGGGTAGGAAAGCAGAGGCTGACAGAAGAAAAGGGATGGAGCCTCCTCAAAGCTGATGCCTGGGTCCCTCGATGGAGACATCATTTCATGTGCTGCTTTTCTAAGACCATGTTCCAGCTCCTTGCTAGAGCTGGGGCAAACCTGCAGCAAAGCCAGTGACTGCAGCTGCCTGCAGAAAAAATGAATGAGCTGGAGAAGACAAAAAAGAGCTGAGGAGACAGTGCCCTGTTTAGGAGCTTGCAGGGCCTTCCTGCCTGGTCCTGTTTCAGCCGTACATCCCCTCCTGGGATCCTGCATGTCCCAGGAGTTCTGCAAGGACCAAGCCAGACCATGCTGGCATGGCACCACCCTGCAAACACAGGTCAGGGTCCCCCTCTCTGCAGGATAGAGAGTATGGCCTGGCACAGGTGCTTGGAAACTGAAGGGCAGGTCTGAGAGCAGGTCCGTGTAGCTGAGGTTCATACTGGGTGAACAGTGGAGTGGCCATGCTGGCACAGGGCTGGGATACTCGCTGCTGCTTAAGGAGCAGGGATGTCTGGAGGGCAGAGAGCAGAGCTGCTGCCAAGGCTCAGCTCTGTTTAGGCATCAGCTGGGAAGAGAGATTGCTTGTGTTTCCTTAGCGAATTTTCCTTCTGGCAGCCAGTGAAGACCAAGGGGAGGCTCAGCCCTGAGCTGGGTGGGAGGGACAGGGACCGAGGAGGGGAAGATGAGAAGGGTCTCCGTTTTGGGTGCCGGGAACCGCGAGCCTGAGTCACCAGGCGGCAGCAAGGGAATAAACCGCTCCCTGCTGCCGGCAGCCTCTGCTCCGCTGCGGAGCCACTGCTGTGGGACTTGCGGGGGCAAAGAGGGGGACAGAGGGACAGGGAGTCCCACAGCCACCCGAGACCGGGCTACCCAGAGACTCCTGCCAGAGCCGAGGGCCCGGCGCGGCCACTCGCAGGCTGGCCGCGTGTGCAGGAGGGCAGAGAGGCCGCGGCCACCGCGGTCACCAGCGGGGCTCGACCGGCTCGTGGGTGAGCCCTCGTCCCCACCCTGTGGCCGCGTGGGGACATTGCACGGGCCGCGGGGACACGAACGCACGGGGCAGTGCCAGCGCGCACCTGCACAGGTGTTAGGAACGCATGGCGTGGTATGGTACTGGGATGCCAGCACAGGTAGTAGCACACCTGTGCTGGCACAGAGCTCACTGTGAGTGCAAGGGAGGAACTGGTTCAAGAACGGGCACCGGAACTGGGATGTCTGCATCAGGAGTGGGCAGGAACAGCTGTAGGACACTTCTCTGGGGTGGGAGGCCATTTCCCTGAGCCTGGTGATGGCACTGACAGACAGGAGGTGAGAACAGCCTCAGGACTTCTCACCCAACTCACACCTGTTCCACTCTGCTCTCCAGAAACTGCTGGCTGAGTGCCAGGACCAGCAGTGGTGCCAGTTCTCAGTGCACAGCCAGGTCTTTGGGCCAGATCCATGTCCTGGGACACACAAGTATCTCATCGCTTCCTACAAGTGCCGGCCAGGTGAGGTGGAGCACGGTCTGGGCAACACTGCATGAGCTCTTCCTGACCTCAGCTGCTCAGAAAGGGGCAGCAAGGAGAGCATGGCTGCTCCTATACCTCGCAGCCCTCTTTCAACCCTCCCCTTGGCCTAAGAGAGGGGCTGCAGGTGATTCAGGATGCATTGGGACACTCAGCAATGTCACTTCCTAGGGAACCATCGGGTCAAGACCGTGTGCGAGAACGACAAGCTTAGGCTACAGTGTCGACCAAAATCCATCCTGGCCATTTATTCTGCAAGTTATGGATGATTCCTGCGGGGCAAACCAGAGTGTGATGCCTTGAACACTGGAGGACCCCACATAGGTAAGCCAGAATGGTTCGAGATGGAAATGGGGCAGGAACCATGCAGAGAGTATGGCACAAGTCCACCACTGGGACACTACCTGTGTCCCTTGGCCTCAGCTGGCCGACGCCGAGCAGGGAGGGGCAGGCAGCTCTGCCGATGGGTCTCTGCCTCATGTCTCTGCAGAGTGCGTGGCTCCAGATGCTCTGCGCAGGGTCTCCAAGAAGTGCCACCGCAAGGGAAACTGCACCGTGGCTGCTGACAAGGCCACCTTCGGGGACCCGTGCCTCCCTGGCATGAAGAAGCAGCTGCGAGTTTCTTACACCTGTGGTGAGAGCTCCCCATGGAGCCAAGGGCACAGGGGCCACTGGTGGAGTGTCTGCTATGCCCACCCCATGCCAGACAGGCAGGGGCATGGGGCTCCCCAGGGAGGCAGGGGCTGCAGAGGAGGAGCAGGGTGGTGATGCTTGGTGTGTGCTCTCTTTGCAGTGCCCAAGCAGCTGCTGGAGGAGGTGGGCCCTGACACCTCAGACCCCTTCCTGCTCTCGGACTACATGCACGGTAATGTGGGGAAGGGAGGTTACACCACAAGCAGTGTGGCACCGTGTCTGTGCTCGGGTAAACCAGCCCTTCCATGGCTTGTCTGCATCCCTGGTACCAGCTCCAGCCTAGCATCTCTGTCCCATAGTGGAAGCCATCCCTTGGTCAGTGCCCGTTCTGAGGGGGTGGACGTGGCATCTGCTGGGAGCAGGGGAGAGGAAGACACAAAGGGTCATCCCTGCGGGCAGCAGAGCACTTATGCAGGAAGGATGGAGTGTGGTATGGGCAAGGACAGGCAGGAGCAGGCAGCCAGGACACGGGGCACCGAGAGCACCTTGTGTCTCAGCCTGCACCCCCTTGTCACTGCAGGTGGCTGGTACAAAGGCCCCAGGTTCTCCAGACTCCAGGAAGACCGCATGATTTTTACTAGCTCTCTGGCAGCTTTTGCCCACCTTTGGGGTACGTGCCCTCTCTGGGTCTCATGCAGCACCCGGGGAACAGGACAGGCTGGGGGGTGGCTGAGGTCCTGGATGGCCCCAGCTCAACCCAGGGCTCATCTCAGAGGCAGTCAGACCCCAGACCTCTCCAGCAGGGCTAACAGGCACACAAGGGAGTAGGGCATCAAGCTGGGTTTGGGGTGGACAGGTAGGGTGGGAGCTCAGAAGTTGAACAAGCCCCAAAGTCCCACAGCTTCAAGAGTCATGGTGTGGCTACAGTCCTGCCTGTGGATGTTCTTTCCCAACAGGCCAGATTACCCACTGGGTCTTTTCCTTCCTGCCCTGTTTGCAGGCACTGATGGAGACCACCTCTCTGCAGGCAAAAATTTCCCTTGACAGAGGAAATTACTCATTTAATCCCTCAAGAGATTATTCTTTCCCCTGCTCTGCCTACCCTGCAACACAGTGGAGGTTTCCTTTGGGGAAAGGTACATTTCAGGACTGATGGGTGCTGCTGAGGCTCTAGATAACACTTCCATGATCACTGAGGCAGGGCCTGTCCTGCCTCTGCAGACTGGGTGGTGAGGGCATCCCTGCTCCCCTCCTCTTACTCCCATCTGCCTGGCAGAAGGGCTTTGCAGGCACTGATACACCACAGACTGCAGAGCAGTCGGCACCCTGGTGTCTTTCTTTCCTTTTCCCCTCAGGTGTCCCAGAGAAAGTTGCCCTCTACTTTCTTTGTGGAGTCTCAGGAGGCCTCATGCTGCTGCTGTGCATCATCAGTCCCAAAACGACCTTCCTCCAGGAGGTGGGAGAGGCTCTCAAAGACCCAGAGCTGGAGAGCAGCTCAGAGCTAGGCAGGACCAAGCTGCGGGATGAGCAGGATGAAGATGTCCCTGATGACAGCTCCTCAGACTCCTCCTTCCGCCGCCTCACCCGAACCTACCGGGCCACTGACAGCATCTTCGGGCCTGAGCTGACAGCAGCCATGGAAGGAGCAGTGGAGCATCAGGGCCACAGTGGGGAGGAGATCTGGATGCCCAAGGAGTCAAGCCCATATGCCATACACAAGATCAAATCGGCCACCAAATAAGAACTGGAAGAAAGTGGCTGGAGAGCAGCAGAGGGGTGCAGGCTCAGTGGGATCTGACATCAGAGAGACATAAGAGTTTGGGCTCCTTGGGGTGACTGGACATCCTGAGCAGCAGCAGGGTCGTGGCAGGTCCAGTGTGTCCATCAACCCACTGCTCCACCAGCACAGAAACCTCTAACCTGGGGGTGACACGCAGTCCCTAGGTGTGATGAGGGGCTGTGTAACAGTTCTGTGGGCCACAGATGCCACTAACCCTAACCTAACCTCCCTGTTCTCAGCTCACATAATCTGGCTCTAGAGTTTAACTCCGATCAGCTGTGCCAAGCCCACCCTGAGCCCTTCGAGACTGTTGGCTCCTATTTCTTCTTGGGTACTGGCTTCCACTCCTGGTGCTGCAAACACACCCTGTACTCAGGCTCTGTGCCAGCGGCAGAGAGGAAGGAATGACCTGAACACAGGGAGAGGCAGGTGGAGTGGGTGTGCAAGCACAGCAGGCATACCCAGCACAGCTCCACCACGGTGCATGCCACGCAGCCCTGCTGTGCCAAGGGAGCTCTTCCCCAGGCTGGGGCCACTGGCAGCTCAGCGTGACACTGGCTCTCACCTCCCTGCAGGCATTCAGGAGCTCTGTCACCCCATGTTGCTCTGTGCTTTCCTTTCTACTTTCCCCAGTGGCAGGAGAGCCCCAAGTTTTAACTTGCTGTGTTTTTTTTCAGTGAATAAATGCAACAGCTCTTAGGCACAACATCTCTTCCTCACCTTGGTCATTACTAATGAAAAGGGGGAAAAGGAAAAGTTCAGCCCTCCCTGTGCAAAGAAGTACCTTGTCTCCCACCAGTGCTTCTGGCACTGGGCCATGGGAAGCAACAAGTTGGGCCTGTTTTGCCACAGGAAACGATAAGGGGAAGGGGAAGGATAAAAGCAGTCCATCTGGGTCCCAGGAATGATGCTTCCCTGTCCTTGCTGCTCTTCTTGAGCCTGGGGCGTCCCATCTGGTAAGCAGTCCTGAAGCAAAGGTCCCCGGATACCAAGCAGAGGAGCTTCTCGGCAGTCCTGCAGTGCCAGGAAACCAGGCTGGGCTGGGGTCTGCTCCAGCTCGAGAAGGCAGCACAGGCTTTTTTAGTGCTGTGGGAAAAGGCTAGATGGAAGCAGCAACCCAGCTCTCCTCATGATAGGGATATGCCAGGCACAAATGCTCTTGAGCCAGCACACAGCAGAGTTTATTGGGAGGAGCCAAGGACCTGCATTCTACCTAATGTGGGGTTTGCTGAGGGAATGTCAGAGCCCAAGAAGAGCTTGCAGAGCTCTCACCTCCAGCTGATCCCCAGCATCCTTAGATTGTGGGCAGGACTGTGACCACAGCCTTGCCTCAGTGCTTGGACAGAAGGCACAGCTCCTGCTGCACACCCATGGCTTCACCTTCCTCTTCTTGCTCTCCTCATCTTTTCTCCCACACGCCCCATGTCCAGGGGCAATTTCAGCTCGTGTGGTGTGAGTCACACCCCTGCAGCAGGGCTGGGATTCCCAAGAGCCTTGCCAGGAGCACCAGCACGGCAGTGCTTTGGAGACTGGAAAAGCCAGCTTCCCAGTGCCAAGTCTGGGCAGGACAGGCAGATGTGAACCCATCCCAATGCAGGCGGCTCATCCCAGCCTCCACAGAGCTGTGGGCAGACTTGGATGGGAGTTTTGGCTGAGGATCTTATCCCACAGGATAACTGTGTTTCCACTGGCAGTGGGATGTGTCTTGGCTCTGCCTGGCTAGCATGCACCCAACTTGGATTTTTGGCTGGGGAACATGCACAGGGAAAGGCAGGCACCTGGATTCCACAGGATCCCAAAACAACAGCAAGCAAGCCTCAGGGAGCCCCCAGGCCAAGAACAGAAGCAGTGACACTGGGGGAGCTGGGACTGAAGACAAGAAACAAGGTGGGCTGGAGCTGCAGCAGCCGTGACCAGTTTTGGGGACTGAAGGGACTTAAGATCTGTGGGACCCAGGTTTAAACCTCCATTTAACCTGTGAGCAGAATTCTGCTCCTAGCTGTCCATGACCCAGGTTTTTCTGCTGGAGATGTGGCAGAGCTGCCTGCATGCAGCCCAAGCCATGTTCCTGATCCTGCCCACTTGGCCCTTGGCCAGCAGGTTTCAATCCCCTCAGATGCTGGCACTGCTGTGTTTCCCTAGCCAGGGGTTCATCAGCTTCACCCGCAACATGGGTGTGCGATTATCTGAAAGTATTTTCTTGGGTTAAACTCAGGAATTTGAAAGGTTTTTCTGGGAATTTGGTGGCTGGGGGAAGCTCTCCTCTGCTGCAGTGCTGAGCTCTGCTGAGTTTGCCTCAGCAGGGGCTTCACTTGAGCCAGAGCTCGGTGCAGTGCTAAAACCCCCAAGAGTTGCTGAGGGCACGGGACCACTGCATGGTGGTGGCATGAAAGCAAAGAACTGCACTGGAAACTCACAAAGGAGCAGACTGATACAGTGAGCATCAAATATATGAACATGGATCATGTGTCTGGCACATGAAGAGTGGGTGGCTTCTCCAAGACTAGTTTATCAAGGAACAAAGCAAGCTGTGGGTGTGAGGAGTCTCGTGCATTCCTATCCTGACACGAGCAGCCTGAGCGAGCCTTCTCCGAGCTCTCCCTGCCCAGCAGCCTGGCTGCATGACAGGGGTCTCCCCAAGAACTGTAATGCTCTCAGGGCCGGTCCTCAATACACACAGAGTGCTCTTACCCTCTGCAGATGTTTGATAAGCAGCTGGTATCACATATCCCATAGTACAGTGACTGATGTATGCCTCTGCAACTCTGTCCTGGTCACTGTGGATGACGGGGCAGTCTCAGTCAGCCTCACCTTGAACTTGGTCAGTCATGTCTGTACCACACTACATGAACACTGCTCCTGCAGTACCTCAGAGAGTGAAAGTAGGGTTAGACTAGGTATTAGAAAAAGATCTTCCCTGTGAAGGTGGTGAGGCCCTGGCACAGGGTGCCCAGAGAAGCTGTGGCTGCCCCTGAATCCCTCCCTGAGAGTATCCAAGGCCAGGTTGGATGGGGCTTGGAACAACCTGGGATAGTGGAAGGTGTCCCTGTCCATGGCAGGGGTGGCACTGGATGAGCCTAAGGTCCCTTCCCACCCAAACCGTTCTGTGATTCTCAAACGATCCCAGCCCTCTGTTCCCAACACTGGGTCAAGGAAGGTGCACAGCCAGCACACCCTGTCCCCCACACCAGAGTTCCCCAGCCCAGTAGAAAAGGGCAGCCCCGACGTCTGGGACTCACAGCCTGGGCTGTGGCCAGAGACAGCAGATCCAGTGGCCCGCAAAGGCCGCTCTACCCGCCCCGAAGGGCGGCAAGGCCGGGACGGCCAGGCAAGGCCAAGCAAGGCCAGGCAAGGCAAAGCAAGGCAAAGCCGGGATGGCAAGACCGGGACCGCTCCCCCCTCCCCGGCCCGGCCGCCACCACAGCCTTGCGAGCCCGCAGAACGGATTTAAACGGCGCCCGCTCCCACCAATCACCGCCCGCCTGGCAGCGCTCGCCCCGCCCCCTTCGCATGCTCGCCCTGCCATTGGCCGCCGGCGTTGAATTTTAAACCCTGCCGCCCTGCCCCCTAGCAACTGCATCCCTCCGCGCCCGCCGATTGGCCGTCGCCTGTCACCGCCTCGCGCTCTGATTGGCCGAAGCTCGGCCAGTGCTGGCCGGCCGCTACCGAACTGCTACTTTCAAAAGCGCCGGGGCCGGAGGTGCGGGCACAGCGACCGGCATGGGTGAGCGGGGACCCGGGAGCGGGGACCGGGGACAAGGCATGGGTGAGCGGGGACCCGGGAGCGGGGACCGGGCATGGGTGAGCGGGGACCGGGGACCGGGCATGGGTGAGCGGGCACGGGGGAGCGGGGACCGGGCACCGGGCACCGGGCATGGGGGAGCGGGGACCCGGGACCCGGGAGTGGGGACCGGGCACGAGTGCGCAGGGACCGGGCATGGGTGAGCGGGGACCCGGGAGTGGGGATCGGGCACGGGGGAGTGGACAGGGGACACTCCGGGTATGCGTAGAGACACCCCAGGCATAGGTGACTGGGGGGACGCCCCGGGGATGGGTGAGTGGGGTCTCACCCCGAGGGCTGCTGGGGAGAGTGGACAGCGCTGGGACCTCTAGTTGGTGGCAGGCGTGGGAACCCTGGAGGGTGCAAGGAAGTGAGGGCCTCCAAGATCCCTGGCTCCCCTGGGGAGCTCTGGCAGATGCAGGAGAGAAGAGAACTTTGGAACTCCCGACTCCCCCAGGGGACCCTGAGGGTTGTGGGGGAGTGGGGATCTCCAAGACCTCTGTGTCCCTGAGGAAGTGCAAGCCCTTGCATCCTTCTCTGGGATGCAGGAATCTGGGAATTGCCTGTCCTCCTCCTCTCACCTTGCAGAGTGCTTTCAGTGGCGATCTTTGGGATCCATGTGCCTTCCTCCCTGGAAGCACCCCTAGCCAGACTTATTCCTTGCCTGGGCTTGTCTTGGGGCACCACCTGCCTGCCATGCCCAGGGAAGGGGTCAGTCCTTCTGTGCTAACCCCCAGGAGGGACAAACGCCCCCCTGTTGTGCCCCAAGCTGGGAGGGAGTGCCTGGAGGCAGGCTGGCAGCAGCCTCACTTTGCCTGCTTTGCCCCCAGCTTGCTCGCAGAGACCAAGGGAGAGGATGCCCCTGCCACGCAATGCCAAGGTGCTGACCACCACCAAGCAGTCCCGAGCAGGCAAGACAGGCCCTGCTGCAGAGAATGTTGACCCCGAGAAGGTGAGCACTGAGCCAGGCGAGGGCTGTACAGGGGCTCTTGTGGGGCAGCTGACCACCATCTTCTAACAGCCTCTATTGCAGGAGGAGAGCTGTCATGCCAAGAGATCTTCATCCTCACCCCAGGGCGGGCCCAAGAAGAGATCAGCATTCGGGGACATCACCAATGTGAGTGCTTCTATGAGGGTGGGGGCTCTGGTGCCCCTGTGAGCCCCCCATGGGGGCAGGGGGCATGCCTGATGCCCATTAGGAAGAGGAGGGATCTCCCTGCAGGGCATATCTTGCTTTTCACTGTACAGCCCCTGTATGCCCTTGTTCTGACCCAAACAGGCTCGCAAGAACCAGGTGGTGGCGGGGAAGAAGGAGGCTGTGAAAGTTGCTCCACCCAAGGCACAGAAGGCACAAAATGCCTTGGGGGTGACCAAGAACAATGAGATCAACCTAAAAAAGTGAGTAGTTGGGGACAGGGGTAATACAAATGGCATCAGATTGTGCCAGGGGAGGTTTAAGTTGGATATTAGGGAAAAACATCTTCCCCAAAAGGGCTGTCCAGCCTTGGCACAGACTGCCCAGGATTGTTGTAGAGTGACCTTCCATGAAAGGATTCAAAAGTCATGTGGATGTGGCTCTTGGGGATGTGGTTTAGTGGTGGGCATGGCAGTGCTGGGGGAACTGTTGTCCTCAGTATCTTTGAAGGTCTTTTCCTATCTAAGTGATTCTAAGAGTCTGTGGGGATATTTTAGGGGTGGTTTTGCCCCTTCCTGAAGCAGCAAGTGTTTCTGGAAGGCCCCTTTCAGACCAGAAATTATCCCAACAATGATTTATGCTCTTGTCCTTCCCAGGTCAATGAAGAAAACTCCCCCGACAGCTCCTGCAGAGCCCAAAGTGAATCCTGTGCCAGAGAATCTGGTGTCTGTGCAGGAACTGAAGCCCCCTGAGGAGAGGGTAGGGACCCTGGGCTGCAATATTGCCCCAGGCCCATCACAGCACTGGTGGTACTGGGGCACCAGGCAGTGCTCTGGACCTTGGAGAGACTTCAGCCAGTGTGATGGAAAGCTGGGGAGGGGGGAAAAGTGAACAACCATCTTCCTTCAAGAATCCTCCCCTGGGAAAGACTGGGGCAGGGACTGCAGGGTGATGAGGGCAGGTAGGAAAAGGGGGGTGCAGAGGGGCAGCAGTCTTGCCCTGATGGGGTGGCTGCCACCCACAGGGCCTCCCCCTTATTGCTGCCTCTTCCATGCCAGCAGGTACCAGCAGTGGAGGACATTGACAAGGAGCAGCTGGGTGACCCTTACGCCAGTGCAGAGTATGCCAAGGAGATCTTTGAATACATGCGGGAAAGAGAGGTGGGTGATGCCTGTCCAGGGGGTGACAGCCCTGTCTGGGGAAGGATTGACTGCAGACAGTGCCACTGACTGCCCAGAGGCTCTGACCATCTGGCAGAGGCCTGCACAGGGTGAGAAGGGGCTTGTTTGAGGATGGGGATGTCTGCCTTGTCCCTGACAGCTGGCTCTTTGGCAGGAAAAATTCATGCTTCCTGATTACATGGAGAAGCAGACAGACATCAGTGGGGACATGCGTGCTATCCTTGTGGACTGGATGGTGGAGGTGCAGGTGAGAGGGCACAGCTTTCTGCACAGCAGCCCCCATGCTGCCTTTGGCACGTGTGACCTCAGTGTGCTGGCAGAGGCTCCTGCAAGCATTCCCAGTGCAGAGCTGATCCTCTCCCTGCTCCTGGGCTAGGGATGAGCCTACATCCCTACCTCTGAGCCTGGCCCATGGGCACCCCTGGCCTCTGTGAGAGCTGGGTGGGGCTGGGCAGGCCTAACTTCTGTCTGACACTCTGTTCAGACCCCTGCTGTCATTCTTGCAGGAGAACTTCGAGCTGAACCATGAGACACTGTACCTGGCTGTAAAGCTGGTGGACCACTACCTGGTGGAGGTGGTGAGCATGAGGGAGAAGCTGCAGCTCATTGGTTCCACCGCCATCCTCATTGCCTCCAAATTTGAGGTGACTCTTTGTGTGCTGTCCTAGGGTGCGGGGACAGAGGGGCTGAGCCTCTGTGGTCCCTGTGGGGTTTTGGAGAAGGCCAGGCCACTGCCCTGAGAGCTGCAGGGTGTCATGTCTGTCCTGTTCTTCCTTCCTGTCCCAAGGGCTGTGAATGCAGTCATGGTGGGCTGAATCCTGTCTCCTGGTGTCACTGGAGAATCAGCTTCTCTCTGCTCTGCAGAGCCCATCAGGATACCTTAGTTTACCTCATGTAGGCATGGAGTTCAAGCCAAGGGCTGGAGGAGTGCGGACATCACACAAGTCCCACAGGGTGTTGTTAACAGTCCTTGCTGAGTCCAGCAGCACGTGAACACTTACAGGGCCTGTGGGATGGGTGGGATCTCCTGAGTGGAGCCAGCATGAGCCCCCACTGGGGTACTCAGCAGTTGTGCCTCTGCAGGAACGGTGCCCTCCATGTGTGGATGACTTCCTCTATATCTGTGATGATGCCTACAAGCGGGAGGAGCTTATTGCTATGGAGATGAGCATCCTCAGCACCCTCAAGTTCGACATCAACATCCCCATCCCCTACCGCTTCCTGCGGCGCTTTGCCAAGGTGAATGCATTCGGAGGGTGGGCTGGTGTCCAGGTGCCTCCAGGCACCCTTTCTGTTGGCTCCATGGGACGGTGACTCGCATCACCAGGGCTTCAGGCTCCCAGTTGGCAGCAAGGAAACTTTGCTTTTGCAAGAGGGTTGAGGGGTGAGAATGGTGGTGTGTGATAGGCTGGGTGTGTGGGATCCCTGTCCTGTGCCCCAGAGGCAGCATTCTAGATCCCAAAAAGGCTGAGAAGGGGAGCAGCACTGCTTAAAAGGCTGAGCCTTTCCCTGTCCACTGGCTGTAGTGTGCCCGTGCCACCATGGAGACACTGACGCTGGCCCGCTTTCTCTGCGAGATGACCCTGCAGGAGTACGACTATGCCCGCGAGAGCCCCTCGAAGCTGGCTGCCAGCTGCCTGCTGCTGGCACTTACCATGAAGAACCTTGGGGGCTGGGTGAGTACCTGCCTAATTCCCTGTCCCTGCCGAGGCACTGCAGCAGTGTGGGAGGCTGGTGCACTAGGGTTATGATCAGATTTGGATGCTGGTCAGGGAAGATGGTGGCTGTCCTGTCATTGAGAGAACAGAGCTTAGCCCTGCTGTCCCCTTGCAGACCCCTACACTGGAGTACTACAGTGGGTACAGTGCCCAGGACCTCCACCCCCTGGTGAAGAGGCTGAATTTCCTGCTCACATACCAGCCTCGCGACAAGCTGAATGCTGTGCGCAGCAAGTACTCACACAGGTGAGAGTCATGGGGCTCTGTCTCAGGCCTGGCCCCGCCACAGGGGGTGACACCACCAGCATGCACCCTGGGGTTCTGTAGGGAGCTGGGAGCACTGGTGGATGGGTGTCAGGGCTGTGGTTGAGCTCTTAGCCAATGTGTTCCTTCCAGGGTCTTCTTTGAGGTTGCCAAAGTCACCCCCATGGACATGCTCAAGCTCGAGGAGGCACTCACTAGCTGCTAGCCCTACTCTGTAAATAAGCCTGTAAATAATGGGGAACCCTCAAGCAGGGTGGTACCATGTACATAAGTAATAGTAATTTTAACTGAGGAAGAGGGGGGGGGAAAAAAAGTCATATGTAACTGTTAATAAAATGTGTTTGTCATACATGCTGGCACTGGAGACTATGAGCCCCAGCACAGTACTTCCCCTTGCTGTGATGAGACAGAGGGTGAGAGCAAGGTGACTGGTTGCATGATGGGGTGCAGGAAGCTCAGGGGTGAAGGCTGGAAAAGTATTCCCAATTCCCTCCTCCCCACCCCTCACCTTCCCCTTAGTAATGACACTATGCGAGCAGCAGCAATGAGTATCTTCTCCCCAAATATTTACACAGCTTAAATACCCACGTGGGGAAGGGGAAACTTTGCTTTGGCTCCAGCTTGAGCACAGACAGTGGCCCCAGCTCCTATAGTGACCCTGATGGGGCTGGACTGGTAGTCAGACCACATCACCTATGGGGTTAGACCTCCACTTCAGTGTCTCCAGCCTCATAGGCTGGGTGAGAAGCAGTGGCTCCAGGGACACTGGGAACAGACAGATAAAGCGAGGCAAGCGGGGGGGGGGCTCCATACATATGGGGCAGGGACAGGGACCTTCTCCCCTACCCAACCCCTGTTCCCTGGGGGCAGCACCCACCCAGGGCCTGGCCTGGCCTGGGCTGCTGCCCTGCTGTCAGCCTAGGGCAGGTTGCTGAGCTCCTTAATGGCCTGAAGGATCCTCTTCATATGGCCCACTTTGGTGATCCCCAGGTCCTGTAAGAAAGAGAACAAGCAAGTGATGTACTTGAAGGGGACAGCCCTTGGCTCTTGCTAGTGGACAAGCCACAGGGTGGAGGATGAGGCACAGTCCAGCTCCCCATGCTCTCCCTTGCTGGAGTATAGTGCTTGTTTGAAGCCCTCTGTCATCTTGCAAGCACATCCCCATGCCTGGGAATGCAGGTGAGGGCAGGGTGCTGTTGAGACTGCTTTGGACAGGTGTATGGAGCCTTGCAAGTTGGAGGACCAAGGCCACCCCTCTCCCCTGCTTCCCCACCCCTGTGCATAAGCCGCACAAGCTCAACTCTGCAGACCCAGGTGTAGGGCCAACCTGCCACCAGGAGGGATAGGGAGAGG
This sequence comes from Eopsaltria australis, assembly GCA_034509425.1. Taxonomy (NCBI): domain Eukaryota; kingdom Metazoa; phylum Chordata; class Aves; order Passeriformes; family Petroicidae; genus Eopsaltria; species Eopsaltria australis. The sequence goes on along the minus strand of JAVTVJ010001967.1, from coordinate 38,181 downwards.
AGGGATGGAGGACACCAGGAGGGATAGGGAGAGGAGGGATGGAGGACAGCTCCCCAGGGCTGGGGGTCCTTCAGGAGGCACAAGGGGGGTCGTACCTTCAGGTCTCTCCTCTCCAGCAGAATCAACTCTGAGCCCTGGATGTCATGCCGGACAAAAATGTCTCTGTATTCCCCTAAACCGAGCGCTTCCAGCCAAGCTGCCACTTCCTCGGAGCCCCACTTGTCTGCTAGCAGGGAGGAAAACCATTAGTGGACTGCTGGGACCTATGGAGGCAGTAGGACACAGCAGGGCAGGCAGCAGTGATGGCAGCCTGTAGTCAGCAGCCAGCATACCCCGTCCCACATCTGCCTCCAGCAAGGCCAGAGGCCACAGCTTGCTCAGGCTGCAGAGGTCTCTCCTCTCCCTGGCTTACTCACAGAACACCTGAGCTGCTCCCCCTCAACCACACCCCCAGTCATGGACAAGGGACTTACCCAAAGGTCTGAGCTGCACCACAGCCCCTTTTCCCCCTTACTGAGGAGTTATGGGGTTGGGGAGCTCTGCATGTCTGATATCAGAGAAAGTTGTAAGGGGCTCTTCGTGACAAAGGTGACACCTCCAGGTAGCCAGGTGATGCCCTGTTCCCCCTTCCTGAGGATTCTTCCCCAGCATGCCCAGGACAGGAGCTTGAGGGATAGGTCAGCACAGGGGCATCCTTTCCAGGTCGGACTGCACCCCTGTCTCTCCCTGGCACACTGCTCGCTTTACCTGGGAGTGCACTGTTGGCCTTCTGCTTCTGCAGCTTGTCCTTCTCCTTCCTGGGCTTGGGGATGTTGAGGCGAAGCTTAAAGCTGCCCTTGTTGGCACTGCTGGCACCTTCCTGTGAGAAGCCAGTTTCGGTGGGGTGCTACAGCTCCCTGAAGCCAGACACTGGGCTATGCCAGACCCCAGTCCCTGTGCACCCACCTCCTCAGCAGGGTGGGCAATAGGGCCCAGCCAGTGGATGTCCAGCAGCCGCTGCAACTCCTGGCCCAGCACACTCAGGGGGCCATGAAGTGCCTCCTCCTCCTGCGGCGAGTCCAGCTGTGGGGAACAGGGACCATGGCCAACCCTCCTGTCACCCCCAGAGGCACCAGCCTTGGGAGCCTTTGGGTGCTCTCCAGTGCCTCACTCACCGCCTTCCCTTCCAGGAATGCCCTGGTCTCAGCCCACAGCTCCTTGATGCTCAGCACCACCTCCACAGCCACATTCCTGCTGAGAAACTGGGGCACAGAGAGGTGACCCCTTGAGCAGTAGGGCATCAAGGGGCCTGGGTAAAGGCTACCTTACACTCCAGTCCCAGCTCACCTCTGAAGTGCCAGCAGCTTTGTGGGAGAGGGCTTCACTCAGTGCCAGGGAGCTGGCATTGACTGCATGTGCCAGCTCTTGCTCCACAGCTTTGTGAGCCTTGGCTGCTTCATGGATCCTGTGGGTGACAGGGGCCGGAGCTGCCAGGGCTCCCCTGGGTTGCGCAGGCACCTTTGCATGGCCACAGCACAGCTCCCCCTTCCCTGTGCCCACCACATTCCCCTTCCCACAGTCTGACCTGGCAATGAGGGTCTCGGCAACCCGCGAGACCTGCTGCAGGAGGCTGCTCTCCTCCTCAGTCAGGTACTCCATGGACTGCTGGGAGCTGAGCCGTGGCCGTGTGGCTGCTCGGTAGCTCTCCCCTTTCTGCTTGTCCTCCCAAGACTTGAGGGTGCTTTCAAATGCCTGTGGGGGAGAGACATGGCCCCTCTGAGATGGTCATACCTCCCAATGTCCCAGCATGGTCTTGCTGAGCACAGCAAGCTCACCCGGTCCCTTGTCAGCATCTGGGCTCTGTTCTTGTGCTGGATTTTGATGACGCCAGGTGGCTGGATCCAGGCCTCCCCATCCACCTGCACAGGGACACCCTCGTCCCCCCGGATGGTGATCTTCACCACACGGCACTGTGGGGCAGACAGCCCAGGGGTGGCATCAACAGCTGCCTAGCTGAGCAGAGCCGCACTGTCTCAGGCTGCACTGCTGCCCTAAAAGCTTTCTGGCACCACTTGTGGTGCTGCAGGGTGCCTTGCTGCTACCTGTGCGATGCGATGGTGCTGGAGGTTGATGACCCGTGACACGGCCATCTGGATGCTGCCAAAGACTGCCACCACCTCCAGCTTCTTGTCATCAAAGGATGGAGCTCCAAAGTTCTGTAGACGACCACTACACATGAGACTTCCAAAATGGGCTCATTTTGGGACCCAGCTTTTCCCCCATGTGTGCCCAAGGCAGGGACATCAAACCACCCAACTCATCTCATGCTACTGGCACTCACATTGTCCTCCTTGGTGCCTCCCCAGAAGTTGATGCCCCCGGCATAGCTGGGGATGTTGAGGACAGCAATACCCTGCAGGCTGGGCAGCGAGATGGGCACCCCGTCACACTGGAAGAGAGGGCTCAACCTGGAGGGTCGCTGTAATGCTGCCTCTGCCACCCTATCCCTGTTCTCCCAGCCCTGTACCTCCAGCTGTACCCGCTGCTCCAGGTTCTTGTAGGTGCGCTGCAGGAGTTCCTTTGTGCCTAGCACCCCATACCACATCATGTTCTTGGTGCGGCTGCTGTGGGACAAAGTGGAACAGATGAGGGGCTGTGAGCTCCCCACTGCCTGTCACGGGCTCCACACCCTTCCCGGGGCACTCTGCTGAACAGTCCTGGACTGTTGGCCCCACCTTAGTTTCTCCAATTCCTGCTACCTCCCAGGAAAGCCAAGGTGCAGCATGTTGCACCCAGATTTCGACTCTTCCATGCCAGCATGGGACTGTCCCTCTATCCAGGTGCAGAGCAAGTAACCCCCACCAAGCCCTTTTGTCTTCACCCTTTCTGGGGTGTTTGCAGCCTGCCACCAAGGGATGCTCATCCCAGCACTGGGTGCAGGTACAAAATCCACTGCAGGAAGGAACCCCAGCACAGTAGCACTGTGTCACCACCATGGCTCCCAGCATCTTGATTGTCCCTCCTGGTGCAGGCAGTGGAGAGCTAGGGGTACATTTTTCCTGGGGGAAACCTGTGGGTTCTAACCAACCTGCACTTCTTGGGGTGCTCATCGCGTTTGTTGTTGAACTCCAGGGAGATCTTCGCATCCAGGCCGATGCCAAAGTAGTTGTTCATGACACATTTCTCTGAGAAGTGGCTGAAAGCAGCAAACAGGGACAGCAGGTTGAGTGGCAGCTGCCCAGCAGTGACTCTGGGTTGGCACCAGAGGATGCAGTGTAACACCCACTGGAGCAGAGTGGCTGGCACTGGGAAGCCTGATCAAAGTTAGCAGGGATGGCTGCATTTCCCTCAGTCCCCATGGCAGGACACCCATGGCACAGCCAGGATCTGCCTGCACTGGGCAGGTGGGAGCCCCAAGCTCCAAGCATCAGCCAGAGATCCCACACCAGGCACAGGCAGGCTACCCCAGCACAGGCATTGCTTGGCCAGGGAGGGCCTGGTACCAGGGGTGCCACAGTGGTGGGCAGAGGCTGCTCAAAGGGACAGCATGGTACCAGCTCTGCTCCTGCACCATGATGGGCAGCAAGAGTGGGCCAGGGTCGTCAGGGCAGGCAGAACACTTGACTCACAGGGTGCTGGGATCTTCAGGGAACTGCAAGCTGCCAAAGGTATCTGGCCGGTCCAGGATGATGGAGGAAGATGCAGAGGTCACCGTCACCCGCCGGGAGCCTGGCCAGGGTGGACAGGGAGGTAGCTGCCACATGGGTTCTCATCCTGAGCCCATCCAACGGCTCACTCCCATGCCCAAAGAAACCACCATGTGCCCTGCTAACATCTTACTGAGCTTCTCCTCCTCCTTGCTGGGCTCCTCCGAGCTGTCCTTGCTGGGGCCCACACTGCCCTGGTAGGCTTGGGTCTGCTTGTTCTGCTCATCCACAGCTGGATCCAAAGAGGGGTATGACAGGGAGTCTGGGCAGCCCTGTGGCCCCTCCTCATGTCAGCCCTGTGGGCTTGTGCCAGGAAGGGCTCAGGGTGGGGCCACTGTTGCCATCCCAGGGATCCCAGGGGAGAACAAAGGCATGGGGTCCAGCACCAACCCACTGTGGCTTCACTGCCCTTGCCAGGCTACTGCAGAATCAGGGAAGCTGCCAACTCCCACCACTCCCTCACCTTTCTCTGTCTGCTCAATGATTTGCCGCAGGGCTTTCTTCAGGCTGTTTGCCCGCAGCATGAGCTGCTCCTTGGATTTGAAGATGCGAGGCATGGGGCTGGGGTTGAAGCTGCCAGCTTTCTCCTGGTCCTTGACATCAGCATGGGTAGTCTGTACCATTTCTTCAGGGACCATGATGGCCTGAGCCTCCTCATTCAGCTCCCTCACCAGTGAGTCCAGTTTTTCATTCAGCATGGCGCACTGTGGGACACCCACCCCACTCAGCACCTGGCACAAGCTGCTACCCCCCACCAGTGCTGGGTGCTTTGCTGGGCACTAAGAGTGCCTGGATACCCCCAAGCACCTGGACACCTCAAGCATGGCACACCCCAATACATGCACAAGGGCACAGGTCCATGGAGCAGCCCCTCCCCTGCTCAGGGGCTGTGCCACCAGCTTGACCCAGCCCTCCAGCACCCCTGCAACACACCTTCCGTGCCATCAGCTCAGCCTCCTGTTTGTTCTCTGTTGCCCTCTTGTAAGCCCGCCCAACTTCACTCACAAAGTCATTGACAGTGCCACACAGGAACCTGCCAAGGGAAGTGGCTGGAGGTCAAGAGAGGCACAGCATGTCCAGCAAGGCACAGATGCCAGCCAGGGGGGCTGCTGGGATAACAGCTGCTGCTCCAGAGGGGCAGTGCCAGGATCATCTGCCAGGCACCAGCACAGCTGGCAGCCGCTGGTGGCCAGCTGGAACAGCCTGGCCAAGGGGGGTGCAGTGGTCCTGGGGACATGCCCTAGCCCAGCAACGGGGCTCTGGCACCCCCATCGACAGCCCCCTCCTTACTTTGCAGAGGAGATCACCACTGAGTGCTTGTCTGACTCCAGGATCTTGGCCAGGTGGAAGGCAACAGAGTCGGCGTAATGGGAGATCTGGGCCTGGGGGTCACAAGTGGAGACAGCTGGAGTCTTGCCACCCTGCCACGTGCTCCACACAGGGATGCAGCTTTGCTCAGCCAGCCTTGGACTGAGGATGACCAGCCCTGATTCAGCCCAATCCCCACTCTGAGAGCAGCCATGCTCATGCTGCTAGGCAGAGGGGAGGTCAGTCACATCAGGAGGGAAACTGAGGCAAGGGGCTGAAGGGGAGCACACAGAAGAGCACAAAACAGCTGGCCGGTGGCAGGCTAGCTCTACCTCAGCCACTGCCTGCTCCCAGCTGCACATGCCAGGCTGAGATCTGCCAGGCTCATTTCATTGCATGCAGCCGACTGCTAGCCCCCTCATAGCTCCAGTCCCCAGGGACCCCCAGCATGACCTCTTCCTGTGCCATCCCTCCCCGTGTGTCCCTGAATTGGGTTGAACAGGAACCTGCCCTCCAGCCTGCCCTCCAATCCCAACACTTCCCACCTGAATGTTGGAGTCCCCATTTTCCTCCTCCTTCAAGGCTGAGGGGGACTGCTTGGGGGCCTCATAGGTCAGCACACTCCACCTGCCAAGCAGAGACCATGGCTGCTTGCCATCTCCTGGCCCCCTAGCACAGGGACAGGCAAGGAACTGGGACAGGCTGCCCAAGAGATGCCAAGGTAGGGGGGACAGAGAGTTATGTATTCTGTGCCCTGCTCACCGGTCCAGCATCTTGGTGGTGGCCCTTTCCAGCTTCTCCAGGATCTGCAGCAGCTGAGTGTCATCATCACACAGGCTGCCCCAGCCCAGGACCCGTGCCAGGTCATTGCCAGTCCCCAGCGGCAGGACACCCAGCTGACACTGCAGGAGAGACACAGTGGGGGTCTCAAAGCAGCCCCCAAGGGCACCTGTGACATCCCCAACCCTACTGTGCCCATCACTCAGCAGCACCTGGGGCACACAGAGGGGTCCCAGCTGGGCTGGGTGCCAGCACTGGGGATGGTGCCAGCCTGCACTAACAATACCAGGCACTCCCACTCACCTGTTTGTGGAGGCCAAGGGCATCGATCTCCGAGAGCACCCAACCCACGCTGCCATCCCCACCACACACCAGGATTCTGAAGGTGGAGAACTTCTGGAAGAGGCGCAGCCTGGGTGGGGGAAAGGAAAGAGGGACTGGGTGCTGTGCCAGGTGCCCAGTGGGATCCTACCAAGGCAATTCCAGGGCGCTCAGGCTGGCACTTACCCCAGGTGTGGGCCCCCATTCATGAGGTCAAAGACTTGGGCTGGGTTGAGGAACTGCTTGAACTTGCGCAGAAACTTGACACCCTGGTTGTCTCCACTCTTGGAGTTGACAAAGGCCAGGAGAGGGCTGGAGCAGGTCGAGGGGCAGGTGGCTTTCCAGAAACCTGCAGTGAGCCCAAACATGTGAGCCCTGGCTCTCCCTCCTCACACACACTTCAGGAGAGCAGAGAGTGGACACTCCATCTGTGCCAAGCCCAACCTATGGAGTGCTGGGGCAGGAGGGCCAGTGATGGGGATGTCTGGGGGAAGAGGAAGCACGATGCTTTTAAAGAAATGAGTTGGGGAAAGAAATGTGCCCAAGGCAGAGAAGAATTGACAGCTGGCCAACAGCCTGCACCCGCTTCAGGCACATCTTGGCCATCACAGTCCCCTGGCTGGCATCTGCAGGCTCCTTCCCTTGGCAGAGCCAGCAATGCTGCAGCAGGGACCGCATCAGCCTCACTGGCACCAGCCCCACAGCCACTGCCCTCAGAGCCCCATGGGCTGCAACCAGGAGCCCCAGCACCCCCACCACAGCAGGAGCATGGGGGCAACATCCCCACAGCCCACCCCCTCCTTGCCTGGCCACCACTCCATCCCCACTCCCAGCCCAGCAGAGCAGAGCAGATCGGTAACACAAAGCACTGGGAGCTGCTGAGTCAGAGTGTGGGCTGCAGCAGAGAAGCTCACTGCCAGCAATATCCATATGCTGGAGCAGGACAGCATGGCAGGACAAGGGGGGACTGAGGCCTTGCTAAGCTGCTCCCAGTCAGGTGGGCAACAGCCACAGCCATGGATGGCTGGGCTGCTGGAGAGGGACAGGGCAGAGATGCTGCCAGGGATCAGCCACCAGCAGCCAAGGTTCTGGAGCTGAGGAGCAGCCACGTGATGGTTACCCTGACAGCATCCTGATGAGTAACAAGAGGCAAATGAGCCACCGGCTGAGCTGAATGGTGAAAAGCATTAAAGAACGAAGAAAGAAATATCCGGAGGAGAAGAACAGATTTTGCTCAACAGAGGCCAGTTGGGCCCCTCAGGAGAAGGAGACAGCCAGGGGGGGGCCCCACGCTCCACATGGCTCCTCCCTGCAGTGTCCTGTGCCAGGGCAAAGCTGTGCTCTGTACTACCAAAAACACAGCTGAGCTTCAGACGCTAAGAAATAACCCAAGCAAGAGATTTATCCTGCCTTGAGAGATGCTGAACCATTGAGGTGCAACAGAGGACAGCCCACCTCAGGGGTGTAGGGCTGGCACCGCTGATCCCAGCACAGAGGGACCATTTCCTGAGCCACTGCAAGAGGTGGCCTGGCAGGAGCAACTAAAGCCACATGCGGGCAAGAAGTGCCACCCCAAAGCCCACAGAATACCACCAAGCCTTGGAGTGCAAGGCAAAAAGCAGCCTTCAACCAAGGGAGGGGCATTGACTCTGGAGCCTACTGAAGGTGGTGTTCCTGCTGCCCCACAAAACAGGCACACTGCCACAAGTCAAAGCATCCACAGGAGCTCAGAGAACTCAGAGCCCTATCCCAAACAGCCTGTTCCCCCCGCCCAACCAGCCCCGTGCCCTCCATGACTCACCATCAGAATCGATGCTGTTCAAAGCTGTTGGTGGGATGATGGACACTTTGTACTGGCCCAGAGGGCACCTCTTGCCAAGGAATTCCTTGCAGGCACTGTGAACCTGGGAGCATAGGGACACCTGTGTAAGCAAAGCTGGGGGACGCAGCACTCAAGTCCCCAGCATCAGCTTCCCCAGAGATGCACACAGGAGGGGAAGTGCTGTCTGTGCTGGGAGAGGGGTGGGGATGGGGATGGGCACATCCTTACGATCGCCTTGCACCAGAGACACCGCCAGTCCTGCAGCCTCCGGACGCTGCCGCAGGTCCGGTCGCAGACAGCGCAGCGCGCGCTGACAGGCAAGTTCCCCTCCAGCCACTGATGGGGCATGGCCACCTGCAGAGAAGGGCAGCCACCAACGGCATCTTGCATGCTTGAGGGAAAGGTTGTAGGCCACTTCCTTCCCCAGGCACCATGGAGATGGTGCCACACACCTGGGCAAGGCAGGTCTGGGACCCCTCCCATGTCCTCTCATCCCTGCCTGCCTGGCCCCTTGGAGCCATCAGCATCTGAGGCAGGCCAGACATGTCCCCAGAAAATGTCTGGAGGTAGCCTCACTTGGACAACAAAAAGGGATCCTGATACAGGGTGTCAGAGGAGGTGTCCCCAAAGCAACGGCCCTGCAGAGTCAAGCCCAGAGTGCAGGGGACAGCTACAGTTTCTTACTGATTCCTGATCTGGGCACAGCGAGGCCAGTTCTGCTGGTGGCTCTGTCCTGCCAGGATCCCTGACAGGGACTCCCCTGCTTACCCCATCCTCATCCTCGATGATTTCAATGCCGATGGAGGCCAGAGTCGTCCACTTGCAGTTGTTTGTGGCTCTGACGGCACAGCGCTTGTGTGCCTTGAACTTGCAGACTGCATGGGGGGGAGCAGTGAGGAGCAGGCATGCATATCCCTGGTCCCAAACCCCTCTGCATCTGGGCAATAGGCAGAACTCCTGCTCTGGCCCAGCCTTGAGAGGCTGCCCTGCCCTGATCCTAGCCCCCCCTGCCCACCTCCCAGCAGGACCCTGGCACTGACCTTCACAGGAGAGGCCATGGGAGGTGACCCCTGGAAGAGCTTCGCGGCACACGTTGCAGAAGGTGGGGCGAGCATGGGAGCAGGCGTACCAGTTGTGCATGCCCGAGAAGTGCTCCATGTTGAACTGTGTGGCCTGGAGGCACAGCCCTGGCCCATCAGTACCTGGGACACTCAGCTGGCACTCCCTCCCTCCTGGCCCCCCAAGTCCCCCCAGCCCAACTCCTGTCCTCCTTGTGAGGTTATGCCAAGGGCAACAGCTCTTGTCTGGTAGTCAAAGGCACCCAGAGGGAAACACACTCCACATGGAAATATGGATCCATGCAGCACCCTGACCACATCACCTCATGGATCTCCCACTTCTGAACAGATTTCAGGGCAGTGATCCAGTCCTCCATCTCCTTTCGGTTCTCTGCGCATAAGATGAGCTTCCGGAATGGTGTGATCACCTGCAATAGCCACCATCCCCACGTTCTCTCACAAGGCCACTGCCAGGCCAGCCAGAACCTGGCACAGACCTCAGCAATCTCTGGCACACCAGTGCCACCTCCAGCAGCAGGAGGCCATGCTATGGAGTGCCCCATGGCTCTGGGGGATGAGGGAGGTCTGTATGGAGTGCCTCCCCACAAGGCGTCTAGGTCTCCACAGGGTGCGGTTGGTAGCCCCACACCTCCCTCACCGTGAAACTGTTGTTGATGTTCTTGGTGCTGGTCTCGGCCACACTGGCATCAGACAGGTCCACCTCGTCAAAGATCAGGGACTGCAAGGGAGAAACCAGAGCCCCAGTCCACCAGGCAGGGATCTCTGTCCCCTCCTGGGCTGGCAGGCTCTGGTCCCCCCACACTGCGCATGCTGGATACGCCCCCCAGCCTACCTTGGCATCCTTAGCATAATAGAGTGTCCTGCCTCGAAGCTTGAAGTATCGTCTCTTCCACCTCTGGAAGGAGCTTGTCTGCTTCAGCAACAGCCCCTCCTTTACGCTCTTCTGCAAAGACCACAGCATCCTGAGCTCCCGTAGCCCCCCACGATCACCAAAGTCACCATTTTCCCCTGTGACACCAGTCCCCGGGTCCCCAGGAGCACAGACTGGCCATTCTGGGGCTCACTCTCTGCTGCATGTAGCAGGGCAAATTATGTTTGTATTTTATGCACACCATTGCCAGGGCACTGGGCACTCCCTGTGATCCAGAAGGATGCTGCTGGGCATGGCAGGGCTGGAGGATGCAGGTCTCCAGCAGTACAGAGCCTCCACTGTTGATGTTTCCTCTCCATCCCCAGAGCGGTGCCTGGAGATCCTCACCCTGCTGCAGCTCCCTAGAAGCCAAGGGCAGAACCAGGGCCAGGGGAGCTTCCTTTGAGGGGACATCTGTGCCTCAGAGATACCAGGACTGCATCTTGGAAGTGGCATTACCTGGGCACTGCGGCCCCAGCCGGTTTGCAGAGCAGACAGCTGGAGTGCACCCAGCTCCGCCTTGCCCCCACAGCCCCTGGAGGGGACAACCTGGGGCTGAGGGTAGCAGGCAGAGCATCCCCTGCAGCACAGCACTGCAACCTGGCTGCCCGTCCTCTGCCCTCCCCGAAACACAGCACCTGCCAATATTTACCCTTCTCGCAGTGGTGTTTACAAGACTCAATTAATTAGTGTTTGCAACATGGCTATGAGCCTGAGCAGGGTGGCAGAGATGCTCTGGCACTGCCTCATCTTTGATTGTATCTTCTTTAAACACCACTAGCAGCTCTGTTCAGCTGCTTCTCTGCAATTAGCTGCCACAGTGGTTGTATCCAATCCAGGCAGATGATGACAAGCCACATTTAATGGCAAATTAGCACTGGGCACAAGGGCACAGCAAGGGAACCATGGCCCTGGGGCTCTGCACTCCTGTGCCAACCCATGTGCTGCAAGAGGTGGCACCCAGGCATCTGCCAGCCTGTAAACACACCAGCCCCAGGTCTCAGCCTTAATCTACTGCCCCCTGGGTCTGAACCAGATGGTCAAAGCCCCAGGAATAGCAAGAGCCTTCAAAGTCACAAAGAAGCTAAAACCCCACCTGGGGTGCTCCCTGAACCTCAACTCCCCAAATGCCTAACACTCCCAAACCTCCCTGGGGCACCCACCCTGTTGTTCCCTGCTCTCTTCCAGCTTGGAGTTTGAAGAGGGACGTTTTAAGCCTTTATCACTCCCCAAGACTGGTGCAGAGTTTGGCTGTGGTCAATTACCATGATGCCTACGAATCTCAGTGCAGGTTCAAACATCCCAGCTGTCCCCAGTGCCATCACCCCAGGACACATTGCGTCCTTTCCCTGGCCTCTCAGCTGTGAGAGCACAGAGGGGTCCTTCCAGTGGGGTCCAGCTGTGACCCTCAGATCCACACACAAACCATGCACCCCAGCAGTCCTTGTCCCACACCAGGAGGGGACAAGCCAGGGTCCTGCCATAGCCAGGTGGTATCCAGCCCCAAATGCCACATCCACCACAACTGGCTGCACTTGTCAGGCGCAGGTGCTGTGTTTGCTGCAGCCATTGCTGTGGCTGCAAAGGACAGGCTGTGTGTGACAGCGAGGAGTGGCGAGGGTGGGGGGCGAGCAGGAGAACAGGATGACAAGGAGAAGGAAGAAGAGGTGGGTCCATGATGGTGCCTCAGGACTATCACAGGAGGGGCTGGAGCCAGCTGGGCATGGGCACTCTGCCTGGCTCCAGGGCCACGTGGGTGGCAGGATACAGCAAGGATGGCTGCCTGGGAGGGTGGCACCCACTCCTGCAAAGGAGGGTCAGAGCTGACACACCCCCAGCAGCAGCTCCTGACAGCAGCAAGAAGCCATCACCCAGCCCCAAGGTGCCACAGTCCTGGCCATTCCAAGGACAGGACGAAGCTGCCCTGAAAGGCAGAGTTCCCCACCTTCACCACAACACCCAGGAGAGTTTCACACTTGCAGTACCATGGCTGGGGGGAGCGTGCCTGAGTACAGACTGATCCCTAGCACCCCAACATGCGGCAGCAAAATTGGTGCAGAGAAGCTCACCTCTCCTCGCCCACCCTTGGGGGCTGCTTTGGGCATCAAAGCCCAAGCCCTCTGTGTCGCCATATGCAGCATCTTGCTGCATAACTCCTTATGTCAGCAGCTGCCCATCCAGGCTCCATCATCCTTGCTGTTTGATGCCATGTGGTACAGGTTCCATTGGTGCCAGCATGGGGCCAGACAACCCCCTCCCTGGGGAAAATAAGGCAGGTCCCCTTTCCAAAACGAGCCCTGGAGCCCAGCTGTGCCACACTGACTGGGCAGGCACACAAGTCTGGGGTGCTGGAGGGCTATTTTGGGATCTCACTGTGGTAAGCTACCCACCTACCTCATTTTTGATAATGGGTCTCAGCCAGGAGCACCTGCTCCAGGTGTTGGGGCAGGGAGCAGCTCCCAAGTGGCTCCATGGTTTTGGAACCCTGCTTTTGGAACGAAGAACAGGAGGAGACCTGAGAGGCACCTGATGGTCAAGGCCAGCACCAGGCCCAGCCACACAGTGGGAAGCCACGCTGCTCTCTCCATCTCAGGGGACTCAGCACTGAGGGAATCCCAAAGGCACAGGGCAGGAAGGCAAAGACAGGAATGAAACCATACACCATCTGCATGCATACTGTGACCTCCAGCTCAGATGCAGCTGAAGTGGCAGTGGCAGCAGAGCCTCAGAGGGGACACAGCTAAAAATGGCCCCAGGAGAATGGCCAGCCATGTGCCCTGCCAGGACTGGGCTGGTTCCCAGAGGCCATCATGCCACAGGCTGGCTGTGTGCTTGGCACAAGCAGAGGGCTTGAACCGCAGCCCAGGGGAGCTCAACACCCTCCAGCAGGAATTCTTCCAGGTCAGGCTACAACCTGAAATGCCAGCCCTTCCTTCAGCCCTAAAGCAGAGCCCCAGTATGCTGCTTTGCTCTGTCACCCCACTCTCCCAGCTCTGCCACCACCATTCCTGGGAAGAGCCCATTGTGCAGCCAGCTCTGACCACAGCTGGGGCAGGAGGGTTTTCCTGCTGGGATCAGCTTGTACAGCAAAGGAGCACCTGGAGAAGGGCTAAGGAGGTTGTTACTCAGGAATAGTCGTCACAATATGGCTGGTTAGCACCACACACTGCCCACACAGCTGGCCACCCTATGCCACTCCTGAAGGGATATACTTGTCCCTGTGACCACATGATGCCTCATCCAGTAGGAGGAGAAGGGAAAGAGGATAATCTGTCAAAACACCAACCTGCATTGCATCAGCATCATTCCAGGCAGCCACCCTCCTGCTCCAGGCGCAGCAGCCCACTGGGCACAAGTCAGGGTCCAGTTGCATCAGAGCTCATCCCCCAGATGAGCCAGCAGGCACCACGACAGCAGGGGAAAGCTGGCAGACCTCAAACAGCCCAGCTGCGGGGCCTTCACCAGCTGCTGGGCACCCCACGGGCTGGAGTCAGTTGGAAACCTTATCAGGCTTTGCGACACAGCAGAGCTCTTCCGGCACTGGGCAGTCGGGGTTCAGTGCCTGATGGGTGCTATGGCCCCACAGGCTCAGCTGCTCCCAGAGGATGGAGCTTTCTGCCATTGCAGGACCAACCACAATATCCCTTCCCCATGCTGGGTGGATGGTTGAAAGGAGATTACAGCACCAGCCCTGACAAGCAATCACATCGTGCCCACATGGCCATTGAAAGGGGACAGAGAATTAACAGGAGGAGAGGAATGAGGAAAGGACGCAACAGAAGAAAGGCAACCCCCCAATACCTCATCATCCAGCAGCTGCTTTTTAGAAATGAGGTCATGCTTCCCTATCTACAGCCACATCGGTCCCCAAGCGTCCTGCTGGCAAGCATCCCGTATCAGCCCAACCCATGCTGGCTCCCCCCTGCCCCTTGTGCCCTGATTCTGGTGGGCACAGCCCTCCCACTCTGCCCAGCAGGGGTGGGCAAGAGCTGATGGGCAAGAGTGACATTCACGTAACGGAAAAAGTGAGCACGGAGAGGGCAGAGTGCTTGAGAAACCACACAAACATCCGGCCAGTGACAGTGGGGCTATCTTCACACCCCAGGCACCCGCTTGGCAAGCCCAGATTAATGAGAGCAAGCCCAGCCTCCCTGGTCTCAGACAGTGTTTTCTTGTGTTGAGGTGCAATTTCCTATTTTTTCATCTCTGTCCATTGGTGGACACCATTGAGAAGAGCCTGGTTCCCTCTTTGCTGCACCCTCTCTTTCAAAAACTGGGGACCCCTTGGTTACAAACTATCCCCCAGGCTGAACGGTCCCAGCTCTCCCAGGCTTTCTCTGTATGAGAGATGCTCCAGTGTCCCACCAGTGTCAGGTCTGGAGGATGCACTGCCCAGGAGCCATGGTCCACCCTCCTGCTGCAGAAGAAAGGTTTCCAGGCCTGGCCCCAGCAGCTCTACCTTGCTTTCTTCATCTTTTGGCCAGGATTTAGCACTCAGTGAGCAGCCTTTCCCTGGCTCTACAGCACTGCATTACCAGGCTCCCTACAGCTGCCCAACACCCCAATATGCACAGGTACAGCTTGCCCCACTCCTTGGGCCCCCCTGAGCCTGCAGGATGCTCAATTCCTGCAGCAAGGACAAGCAGCCCTCATTCCCCAGGCTACCAATAACCCCACTGACCTTCCCAAGCACCATGGGACGATTCTGGTGGGTCCCTCAGCCCCACCAAGCAGTTGTGATGTATCTCAAGATCAGGAATTCAGGAACACCTTTCCAAACAGCAGACCAGCCATGGTGGCCCCTGCCCACCATGGCCATGCACATTGTGCCCACACCATGGGCTACCCTGGATCCCTGGCATGCACCCCACTGTGCCCCCCTTGATGCCTCCACCTCCCAGCTCCGGTGCAATCACTCCAGGACCTGTCACTCGCTGAACCAAACAGCACTGCTGGATCACTCTCTGCCTCCACTCAGCTGCTGGGAGAGCCTGTGCTGAGGCAGCACTGGGAAATGAACACCCCAGCCACATGGGCAGGATGTGATCCACCACCCCCAGCAACTCCAATGTGTTGGTGTGCCCCAGAAATCGTGCCCCCTCTCTCCCCTTTGCCTTCTTTCCACGCCCAGCCCTAAGGGGACCAGTGCTGGGAAGCAGCATCACATCCCCTCCCCACTCTGCCCTTGCACACCTTGTACAGGTAACCAGCAACCCCCAGATGCATTGAGGAGGAGGAGGAGGAGGAGAAGGCCACCAGCAAGACCCCAGCCATCCTGGAACCTTTCAGTCCAGTGGGAACACCTGCATCTGGCAGCTGTTTTTGTCACTGAGCATAATGACCTTGCTGCCCCCACACCAAAGCTGGAACAAAGCACCCCACAGGGTGTCCACAGTTCCTGAAGGTGTGGAGTAGGGGGATGCAATTGATGTGAAGGCTTGAGAAGGGGAGGGGGGCATGGGCATTCAGAGTGCAAAAGCACTGGGACTGGGGAGCACCAATAAGAAGGATTCAGCAGACCCCAAAATGATCCTCACCTATTCCTGCCCCAAGGGCTGGACGACAGTCTGGAGTGGGAAAAGCTGCCTGCTTCCTTCACCAGAGACCAGGGTCTCCCCAGTCCGTGTGGATGGGCAGTGGGGTGAGGGTCCTGACCTTTCCTAGCCCCCCAACATGGCACGCTCCTACAGACCCTCTCCAGCACCCCACCCACCACATATGAAGTGTGCCCTGACCCTCCCACCACCTGTTGTCTCAGGAGCTGCCACCCTGTCACTGAACTCCCCCTTATGAAATGTGTTCTTTAGGTACCTGCCCCTGGGGTGCAGGCAATGGTTCCCTCCCCCTACCCCAGCCCTAGCTGGGTGACAGGGATGTCAAGACAGGGGTGCTGCTCAGAAAGGTGCCTGCCGTGGCACGTACTCTGTGGCTGTGTATGGAGTGACAGGCAGCACATGTGCCATGTCAGGGCTGTGAGCCTGACCTGGGTGGCAGCAGCAATCTCATCCAAAGATCCTCATCTCCGTAAGGAAGGAAGGAGTTCATCCAACAAGGGGCCAGGCTGGCAAGTGTGGTCCTGCCCATCTGGACCAAGTCAAAGGCATCTTCAGGAAAAACACTGAACCTCAATACTGAAAACAGAGGTGGCAGGGGAGGCATACACAGCTCACTCTCAGGCCCCTCCAGCTCCAGCCCTGCCAGCTCTCACCCTCTCCCCCTGCTCCATGGGCTGTTAACCCAGCCATGTCATTTCCACCTGCCCATCCGTCATGCCACCTGCCTCCCCTGGCACACTGCACAGCATCACCTCTTACATGGCTAATTGCTGATACTAGGCAGGATATGGGCAGTGGCCACAGCAGGCAGGGAGACAGCCTTTCCTCACGTGCAGCCTGCCAGCAGCAAGGACAGAACCTGCTGGTGGTAAGGGGGACTTTGGTGTCTGGGCTGGGGCTCAGAGCACGCTCGTGTTCCTGTGCTGCTGCTGTAGGACATAGGCATAGCCCAGCCATCTGCCCCTTCCTCACAGATTTCCTGGCACTGATGGCTCCCTGTGACGTCCCTGTGCCCCACAGCATGGCAAGTGCTGCATGGCAAACTCCAGTGGCTACTGTTGCACTTCTGAAAGGGTGCTGAGGGCTCACACACATAACAAAGCATCCGCATGACCCTGCCCCCTGGCCTGGCTTCCCACCATGCCTCCGCCCCAACACCCTGCACCCAGCATAGCCCTCTGCACCCATATGGCAGCCAACTTGGAGAGGGCAGAGTTGGTGCCAGTCTGCTTCAAAGAAGGGGAAATCGAGGCATGTTCCTTGAGCAGCCAGAGGGACTCAGTAAGAGCCCCCTCAATGTCCCATGCCCCAGAAATCTCTTCTGCCAATGGGAAAAACTCATGATGCTATGTTGGGAGAATGCAATTTCCATATCCCTGGGCAGGCATCCTCTGCCCCACCTCATGCCAGTGCACCAGGCTTCGCACAACAGCCAAGCCAGGGCCAGTGGGAGGGGAGCCTTCCCCAGCCCCAAGCATCTCCACAGCCTGCCATCAGACCCAGTACACTGCCTCATTCCCTTTCCTTCATGTCCTCAGCACCCAGCACCAGAGTCCAGTGATACCCCCCTGCTCCACAACTGCATTCCTAAGCTATGTTTTCAGAGCTCTCCCTGGAGCAGCACAGCCACCAAATCCCCACTGAGGGGTGGCTGGCACTGGAAGCTGGCTGCAGGGTGATTTCTAGCAGCCCCCGTGTGCCACCCAACACTACAGGCACTGCCGTGACTCACTCTGCCACCTCCTTCCCACAGCTGAAAGGGGGATGTAAAGGAACCGCTCGCCCAGAATGCCATTCAGAGCATCCTCCCAGCACCGTGTCTGCATCCTCCCTCCCCAGAATGTTCCCCCCAAACCTTCTCTCCCCACTTCCCACCTGGCCATTCAGCCCAGGTTATTTCTCCTTGCACTGCTTTTCACTGTCCCGACCTGGGATACCTCTGACCATGCACTCCTGTTTGGCTAAAGGCACCATACCCCATATTTTGTAGGTACTATCAAAGTAGCTTTTTCTGAGCGAACTGTGACACACACACACACACACACACACACACACACCAGCTGCTCTCATGCCAGTGGTTGGGAAGTATGAATGTCATGACTGACCTCAAAGGTGTTCCCATCCGTCCAGCAAACCACCCCTGGGGACTGGATCTGTGGGAATGGGGACCGCAGGGGAGCTGGCACAGCCAAATTAATCTGGGGCACTAGGAAAGATGCAGGTTCCATTTTGCCACCCACCAAGTCCTGCATACGCAGTGCCTGCAGCAGGGTGTGGGATCCCAGGAGCCTACAGAACGGTCATGACCCTAAATCTCAGCCCCAGAGCACTTATGGGGCACAGCCTCCCAAAAAGAGTCCTCTTGTTTCAGGGACAGGTAAGGGGAATGCAGGGGATACAATCACAGCATGAAGGCAATGTGATTGGGGGTTGTCTGGGTATGGGAGAGACCCTGTTCCTGAACAGTGGGATAAAATCGGTGCTTCACAGCCCCATGGGATCAATGCTGACACTACCACTGTGGGGCTTGCATGTTTCTATGTGCCCTCCCACAGGGCACAGGGGACCAGAACCCTCCCAGCTCTGGCTGGGCCAAGTCTGCCAGCAGCAAGAACCTGGTACTGATTTACACCCTGGAAAAGGTGAACTCTCCTGCCCCTTTATCAGCAGTGACCCCACACCCAGCCAGCCCCTCACCCCTGGCATCCCACACCCCTGACCTTGCTTCTCATCTGCCCCGAGGTAGAAACCTTCCGGATGAGCTTGTGGGAACTGTCCTCTTGCTCGCCCTCGCTGTCGGATGACTCCTCACCACCCACCTCGGGTGAGATGGGTGCCAGCTTGTCTGAGTCCAGGGACGATACTGATTCCCGGGTCTTCCTTGAGAACAGGTCCCCAGGCACCAGCTTCTCGGCCATCTTCCCACTTGGCTTGGCTCAGAGTTCTGCAGCCTCCTTTGACAGCCCTGAGAGGACAAGGACACTTAGGAATGGAGGAAGAGCCCTGAAGAGGCATGCATGGCCCCTCATCCTGCAGGGCTCTGCCAGCTGGGAGGTGCAATCCTGGAAATCAAAGGAGATGGCACTACCTTGCCCAGAAACAACACTCAGGGTGGCATCCTTGCCGGCAAAGTTTTCCTTCCTTGCCTTTTTTCAGCGTCCCAACTACTCCTCAGCAACCTACGTTGTCCCTGGCTTGGGAGCAGGAGACTGTGGCTGCCCCATGCTCGGGCATTGGCAAATTGGTGCATACGGGGGTGGAAGCCCTTCCCGCAGCCTGTGCTGGTTCCCCTTGTTGCCCACCCCTGAGGTGCTGGTCTGCCCTGCATGGCCGGGTACAGCGCTGGGATCTCCATGAAAAGCAGCAGCTGGGCCCCCCCCATCCGTCTGGCTCCACCAACTGGGAAGGGATGGGTGCACCTCCCACGCCCATGGGTCACCAGCCCCGAGCAGGTGACTGCGGGTGGGCTGGGATAGAGTGAGGAGAACGGGGTTCCCGCATGCGGGGGAAGCCATCTCCCCACAGCATCCCTGCCGGCCCCGAGGGCTGAGGAGGGGCTGGGGGGGGGGAGGATGGAGTAGGGGGGCACCTACCTCGACGAGCGAGCCTGGACGGCAGCAGGGCTGCCGTGCCCGGGCCGGGGGTGGCGGGGAGCACCCCACGGCGCCGTGACGGGCCCCACGCAACTACCGCGGGCCGGCTCCGCCGCGCCCTCCTCGTTCCCCGCGGCTGCCGGCAACCGCGGTGCTGTCTCTCGGCGCAGCAACAAGCGTTGCGGGGAGAGGAGACGGGGGGAGTAAGGACAGCGCTGCTGACCCCCCCCCTCTCCCTGGGTGCATTCCCTCCTCCAGCCCCAGGGCTGCCGGGTGCCGGATCCCCGCCGAGCATCCCGCAGCACGCCCAGGCGGGGGAAGACGGAGCGCCCCCCGCCCCGCACACACCTTGCACGACCCGAGCCGCTGCCGCTGGTGCAAGGTCGCTCTTTCTCCGGCCCCGGCCCGCCGTCCGCAGCCCCCCCAGCCCTCCGGGACGTGCCTCCGCAAGCGGCCCCGGCCCTGCCCCTGCCGCAAGCCCCGGCCTGCTCGGCGCGGCGGGCGCTGCTGCGCGGCGCGGGCGGCCCACGCACGGCCCCGAGCATGCGGGCACAGCGGGCACCCGCGCGCCGCCGCGCGCATCCGTGTGCGGCACCCGCGCGGGCACGGGAGAGCACGTGCACGCACGTGTGCACCTCCCGCGGGCACGGCGGGCACACCCGGCGTGGGTGTGCTCACGCACCAGCACCGAGCACATACGTGTGCACACTCCCGCACGCACCCAGGTAAGCGCAGCCCCGGCGCGGACACGCCCGCACACATCGCCGCCATGCACATACGTGTGCACACGCTGACACGTGAACGGGCAGGCACGGCTCGGGCACCGGCGTGCACGGGCACTGCCACCGTGCACAAACGGATGCTCCCCTCACGTAGGCACATGCATGGGCATGAAAGAGCACACCACTGCAGTGCACCACTGCGTGTGCACCACCCACGCGGGCAAGGCCAGCACACGCACAGGCATCACAGCCACACACTATCCACATACGCATATGCACAAGCAGTCACATTCACAGTTTCCATACACAGGTCACAGACCACATGCACAAGCCTGCACACCCCAGGCATGGGAAAGCACATGCACCACATGCATGCACATAAATGCTTGTGAGCATGGGTGAGCACTTGCACTGCCACTGTGCACATATTTGTGCATTCCCCACACGGACAAGGGCGGGCACATGGCTGGCATGGGTGAGCATTCACACTGTGGCCACACACATTTTTGTGCACGTACCCACATGCACACCCTAAGCACAGGCTGGAGCATGTGCACCATTGCCATGCAACCGTATTGGCATATGGCAACACATGGAGGCATGGCCGAGCACACATAGAGTTGCCTCCACACACTTACTTGTATGCACACCTCCATGTGCACACAAACGTGCTGGCAGCCCAGAGGGCCACCCATGTCCTGAGTGCATCCCCAGCAGGGTGGGCAGCAGATGAGGGAGGGAGCTTCTCATCGTCTGCTCTGCTCTGCTCTGGTGAGATGTCCAGGAGTGCTGGCTCCAGCTCTAGGGTCTCCAGCACAAGGAGGATGTGGAGCTGTTAGAGCAGGTCAAGAGGAGACCACAGAGATGCTCTGAAGGCTGAAAACCGTCTACTGTGGAGACAGGCTGTGAGATGTGGAGTTGTTCAGCCTGGAGAAGAGAAGGCTCCGGGGAGACCTTAAAGTAGCATTTCAATATATCAAGGGGGCTCCAAAAGGAGAGTTTTTCACAGGGCGTGTAAAGACAGGACAAGGGACAACAGTTTTAAAGTGACATATGGTGTGTTTGGGACAGACAGAAAGAGGAAATCCTTTTTCATGTGGGTAGTGAGGGCCCCAGTACCCAGCAACCTGGCCATGCCACCATGCCTTGGGCCAACGGTCCTACATGGCAGCAACAGGAGCTGCATGGAAGGACAACAGGGTTTTGAATGGGTCATGGGGCACAGTTTCCCTGTGCCTGCAGTTATCCCTGTGCTAGAGCTTGCACAAGTAGTCCCGTGAACTCACACTTACACACGTGCATACATTCACCCATGTGTGCATTTGCTCACTTGCACGCGCACATAGATGTGCATGCATTCACATGTGCACATCAGACACAGAACAAGTTCCCCCCTGTGTGTGTTCACCTGCACGTGCAGTCGCTCACCACTAGGGATTGTGAGCAGCAGCACGGGGCTGTGCCCTGCACATACGCGCTCACACACATGGCATGTGTTCAACTGTGTGAACATGGGCGCTCACAGGCGTGTGCACGCGTTCACCGATTCAAGTATTCAGCTGTGTGCGCTCAAATGCATGTGCACACATCCACCTGTGCGTACACATCTGCGCTTGTGTGCACTGACGTGCGTATGCCTGTATCCCCTGCGCAGCCGTATGCTCGCACTCCGCATGCTTCCGGCCACGCGCCGACACGCTCCCATGCGCATGCACGTGTGCATCCCACTGTGCACTCTCCTACACTCACACTCACCCCGCGCACTTGTGCTCAAACGCACGGACTCGCACTGGAGCATCCCCAGCGTCCCGTCCCAACACCTGTGCATGCGCGCACCGCCGCGCGCCCTTGCCCGCCCCCGCGCACACCTGCGCTCCCGCGCTCCCGCCCCCGCGCGCGTGCCCGCGCACACCTGCGCTCCCCCGCTCCCGCCCCCGCGCGCGTGCCCGCGCACACCTGCGCTCCCGCCCCCGCGCGCGTGCCCGCGCACACCTGCGCTCCCCCGCTCCCGCCCCCGCGCGCGTGCCCGCGCACACCTGCGCTTCCCCGCTCCCGCCCCTGCGCGCGTGCCCGCGCACTACTGCGCTCCCGCACCCCCTTGTGCGCGCGTGCTCCGCCCGGGGACTGGCGCTGCCCGGCGGCCGCCGCCGCCCCCGCGCTGCCCTGGGCAGTGGGGGGAGCGCGGGGTGTCCGATGCTCCGTCCGACCGGCGAGTCCCCAGGGAAGGCACTGGGCACCACACTGCCGGACCGCGGGGAATCGGGGCACCCTAGAACGGCAGCAGCACGGCGACATCCGTGGGTGGCTGCCCCAAAAGCTCTGGCAGCTATGCCCTGGTAGATTGCTAGGGAAAACGCTGTATCCACTACCCATGTGATGTGACCACTGCATGCATCCCGGGGAAAGGGTTCAGGCACTGACCCGTGTCCCATCTCAGCCTAGGAGCACTGGGTGCAGAAGACACCCTGCCCATAGCTGCACTTCAGGTCCCCCTGTGCCACTGGGGCATTCAGCTCCCAAGAGCTTGCCCAGGCTTGGTTCATCCCAGCTGGAGAAATTACCCACTCCCTGTTCTGGTGCCACTTGTTGGGGCACAGGGACAAACCATGCGAAACACAGCTGGAACAGATGTGCAGCTCCTGCTGCTGCTTTATTGTGAGAGATACAATGGCATGCAGCAACATGAAGGCACTGGCAGCTCCTCCAGCACAGGGCCCTGTGCAGGGCTGCTGAACCCCACCATGAGAGCAACATGGCCCTCAGGGGGTGCAGTCTTTGGTCCTAGCAAATGATTCTGGGGGTGGTTGAAATGGAGGGAATGTTGAGGACCCCACTCCTGCCAAGCACCATCCCACAGTACAGCCAGGCAGGTGTGGGGTGTAGTGTTTAACAGGCTAAGGGTAGCCCAGAGCAGAGGCACCAACACAGGGGGGCTGCTGCTGGGGCACACAGGCAGGCATGGATGCTGCCTGAACCCTGGGGCTGGGCTGTCCAGCTATGGGGCCATCCCAAAGCACTGCAGCCCACCTGCCTCCCCAAAACGTTTAACCCCCTGCCCCAAGCTCCTGCTGGTTGCATTAAACCCCTGGTTCAAAATCAGTATCAAGGCACCTGCTCATGCCATGGAGACAGGTGGACGGTGGCGGGGTAACATCTAAGTGCTATTTGTGGCTATTGCAGCACAGAAGAGGGGACAGGTACCCCGTTTTGTCCTTAGTGTGGTTTTTCCTCTATTAATCACTTGTGCTGTTGGGCTAGAAGCTACAGGTGAGGGCTGGATGAGGCCCAGTTGTCTCCATGCCCACAGCATTGGTGACAGAGAGTATCTGCAGGCCTCAGTATACTGGTCCCAGAATCCCATGCCCTGGCAGGATACCATCCCAAGACATGGGTACACAGCACCTACTGGTACTCACCTCGGCCCCCTGTGGTCCCTCAGCCAGCAGAGAGTGGGTTAAGAACCTGCTGGCCAGGGCCATTGTTTCAGACACAATGGGGAGGAAAAGGATGCTCGGGCTGAAATTCCTTCAGCTCCCACCGGACAGATGGACAGAGCTGGACAAACAGGCATGACAGAGGGTGAGCATGGTTTAACCCTTTCAGGTGCCCCAGGGTAGCTGGGGGTGTTTAAGGCATGTGGTGCAGCACCGGATACAAGACAGGCACTGGTGTCCAGGACAAGTTGGACAGACCCCGTGGGCACAGAAAGACCCATGAGGGTGGTGGTAGCATCCATCCATCTGGTCTTGCTGGGCCACAGGCTGCTCAGTGGCCAGAGCCCATGACAGCTCTGTGGCACAACAGCTCGTCAAGCACCTAGACCGGCAACCTCTCTCCTACTTGGTAAATCAGAAAAATAAATTAAAGGCAGGGTCTGGACAGATGGACAGACAGGGAGAGGCCACAAGGGGCTGGATCCACTGTGGCAGCAAGCTGGGACCACAGCCAGGATCCCAGAGGGAGGCTGGGTAGGGAGCTAGCAGCCCTTGGAGGCCTGGCCAAGGCTCTCACGCAGGCACCTGAGCTGCTCCTGACCCAGCTTGATCTTCTCCTCCAGCTCCCGCTGCTCAGCAATGAGGGCTGACTTCATCTTGACGAAGTGCTGGTAGTCCTGGAGGTGTTCAGCGGGCAGGTACCGTGCCACCATGGCACCCACTGCCTCCTCCCGCCGTCCCACATGCTCCTTCAGCTCTTTAGCGTCCTCCAGCTGTGCCACCAGCAGCTGCTGCTTCTCCCGCAGGGCCAGCTGTGGGCAAGACAGCTGGTGTTGACAGGGCATCCCGCAGCCCAAAACCTCATGGATGAGGGTCCCCTGCCCCGTGCCTACCTTGTCCTCAGCAGGGGCATGCGGCCCCAGGCTGCCCAGGGCAGTTTCCACCCGTGCCAGGCGCCCCGAGAGGGAGAGCAGGAGGTTGACCACCTTGTCCAGGTCACCCACGAAGAGGCGGTACTTGTCGAACTCCCCTGGGGTGCAGAGGGCTTGCAGGCGGGCAGCCACATCCTCACCCAGTGCCCCATTGGCACTAATGTCCTCCTGCAGCCCCCGTTGCGCTTCCTGCAGCACCACCAGCTTGCGGCTCAGGCTCTCAATCAGCTGCAGCTGCCAGAGCAAAGGAGTCAGGGGTAACTGGGGCCACTCCCCATGAGATCAGGGGACTGGCACAGAGGTGTAGGGGTGCTGTGCTGGGGCCCACAGTACACAAGAACCTTGCAGTACCCCTGGTTCCCATGAGCTACTGGCCAATTCCCAGTCCCCACAAGAATCTATCAATGTCTCAGACTCCATGTACACCTAATGGATGCCCCCGGTCCCTGTGGTTATCTGAGAACATCCCAGTCCCTGCGAACACCAAGCTTCTGGAAATGCTGCTGGTTGCCACAAGCATCTGGTGAGACTCCCAGGTCCCGCAAGCACCTGACAGTGCCCCTGGTCATTGCAGATATCTGGCAATGTCCCAGCCCCATGTGAGTATATAGCAATGTTCCTAGTCCCCACAAGCATTCAGCAATGACCCCCGTGCCCATGAGTGCCTGATGATGTCCCCAGCTCCCAGGAGCAACCAATGATGCCTTAGTCCCTGTAAGCATCCAGAAATGCCCCCAGTCTCCACGAGCACCTGGCCAGGGCAGTGGAAAACCACGAGGGAATTGTCCCCAGTAGTGTCTGTACCTTCTTTTCCACCAGCTCATGGTCCACCTCCTCATCCTCATCCTCCGAGCTCCCCTCCACTACCTCTGGCAGTGCCTTTACCTTGTTGAGTGGCTCAGCTTTGCCCACTGCAACACCATAGTGCACTGGGAAGGAACTGGAGCTGGCAGCACTCCTGGGAGGTGGCGAGATGGGCTCAAAACCTTGCCTGGAGAGACAGAGATACAACAATAAGCACTGGGGGTGTCAGCCTGCCCCTGGCGTGGGACCTGGTGCCATGCCAGCCGTACCTGTCCTGTGCCAGGGCATCCAGGTGCCAGTCCTGATGGAGACACTTCCGCCAGGCTTGTCGTTCCCCTGCCACCAGCAGCTCACCCATCACCTCAGTGGTGGTGCCAGGGGGAGCCAAGGGGGCCAGGACACTGGTCAGGGAATGGTCCCTGACAGCCACATCCCACAGCCGTTCCTCAGAGTCCGTGCAGCGAGGCTGGGGCTGGCTGCCCTGGCAGCTCACCCCCTCCACTGCCTCAGAACTGGGCTTGAGTGCCTCCGGCAGGGCAGGGCCAGGGCCACAATGCAGGGACAGGGAGCACTCACCCACCCTACAGGGACTGGCACAGCCCTGCTCCTGGTTCTGGATGAGCCTTTGGGGCTGCTCCTCCATCTCCCAGGACTGCTTCATCTTTGTCCGCTTCTCCCCAGCTCCTGACATCCTGCCAACACCCACCCAGGGCACATCAGCTCCCCTGCCCACCCATGGGGACAAGGACACTCAGGACTATGGCCATCCCAGGAAAAGAGGTCAGGGACACCCCACAATGCAAAAAACTCCCACAGGGTGCTCCAAGGGGTGGATTAGAATGCTCTGACACAGGGTACAAGGGCCCACAAAAGCCCCCTCATGTGTCCTGGCTGTGCCTGCATTCTCACTCCCACCTCCATGCCATGGCACCACTTGCCTGCAAATCTCAGCGTTGGCAGCTTCGGGCCCAGGAGTCCTGTGGAGCGATCTGGGGGGCTCGGGTCGGGGCCAGGCACCTGGTGGCGCGGGTGGGCGAGCAGCGTGCCCCCAGGACTGGCCCTTCTGCTTCCCAGTGAGGCTCTGTGACCGCTCCCTCACTGCCTCAGCAATGCTGTGGATTGGCATTGGGGCAGCAGAGAAGGCAGAGCCGTGCCCAGCAACATCTGGTGAGTGCTGGGATGCTCGGCGCTGCCTGTACTTCTCCCAATTGGGTGGAGGTGGGCGGGGAGGTGGGGGGCCCTTCTTTCTGGGGATGCTGGGAGGGTCCAGCTTGGCACGGAAAGGGTCCTTCTGGTCACGGCCCCAGGGGCTGGCAGGTTCCAGGTTGAGGTGGCTCTCAGAGAAGGCTCTACCCCGTAGTGGACGGTGCAGTGGATCCAGGGGACTCTCAGGGCTGTGGGCCAGGCGGTCACTATCCCACAAGAGGTCATGCGTGGATGTGGCCCGGTAGCAGGGTGGCCACTCTGTCTCGGTGCTCTCAGGACAGGTGTGGAATGGGCCAAGCCTTGGGAAACCCAGTGGGTAGCTGGAGAGCTCACTAGGAAGAGAAGGAGGCACCCGTCCTCCCACATACAGTCACCAATCTGGCAGTTCAGGCCCATTTCATGCCCTGCCTCATTTACCCCAGCTAGTCATCCAGACACATTGGTGGGAGAAGCCCAGGCTCATTTGCTGGGCACGGCCCCCTGTAGATGGCCCCAGACCTCTGGGGAAGGATAAGGAGGGACCATCTTTGCTGTGGACACCTCCTCACACCCCCTTGCCCTGCATGCCCCCTCCCGCCTCAAAGGGCACCACGCCAAGGATGGCCAAGGCAGTATGGGAGGCACTTTGTATATCCGCAATCAAAATCACGGTAGTCCCCACATCCCCCTGGCAGAGGCCCCCATTGAGTGGCACACACACCCCAGCACCAAGGCATCTGGCATGGGCTCACCTGATGGGCTGGCTGACTTTCCTGGTTATTGCAGGTGGTTCCCACTCATCCTGAGGAAATTCCTGTGTGTGGGGGAAAGCAGGGTAAAATCCTCCCCCTCCACAACTTCTGTCCCATCCCCATTCAGGCACAGAAGGCATGCAGGAGGTCTGCAGGGCCAATGGGGGCACAGTACTCCACACCCCAACTCATGGTCATGTTCCAGAGCTGCAAGGGAGTGTCAGTGCTGCTGCCCAGCACAGTCCCACAGGCTGTTACTCACCGGGACGAAAGCTCTCCGAGGGGGCCAGGCATTGCTCTCCTCTCGTCCCGGATGGGAGGCCGGGCAGCAGCAGTCAGGGCAGCGCACCCAGGGCACGGGGTGACAGCGGCAGGTGTGGCCACGGGGAAGTGGTGGTGGGCACAGGTCCCCTCCACAGTAGCGGCAGGGCTCAGGGCGCAGGGGAACCCCATAGGGGTAGAAGCCCCGCCGGTAATCCAGCTCCCCCGGCCTCCCCAGTGGCTTGTAACAGTGGGGCTGCTCCCGGCAGCACTCAGCATAGGGGCCAGCAGAGCCAGGGCGGCTGGGTGAGGGGGGGCTGTAGGGCTGGTCCACGGAGAGGCGGCAGACATCCCGGTGCTCAGGGCCAGGGGGCTGGAAGGCGCCAGGATCACCAGCTGGCGGCTTGCTGTGCCGGGGCGGCGCCGCTCGGCTGCTCTCCTCGAAGAACCGGCGGCGGTCGGCGAAGGGCAGCAGCACCGCCTCGTCGCTGCCCCGCGGCGGGGAGCTGCGGGCCGCCGGACCCTGGCTGTAGCCCTCCAGTTCACTGGGGCTGGGCGAGTGCTGCGGCTGCAGCTTGTTTTCCGGGGACCAGCGCCAGCGGCCCCTGGCTGTTGGCACGACCCGCTCAGGGGACGGGGGCCCTTTGGGGGCTGGCACTGGGTCAGGGGTGGGGATACCCCGGTCTGCAGGGCAACCGGCGTTCCTGCTGTCCTCACTCGGTGCAGGGCTGAGACCCTGAGCCAGGGCAGGGGGTCGCTCTGCCAGTACATTGCCCTCGGAGGGCTCCTCAGCCTCCTCCACTGGCTCCTCACCAGGTGGAGGTGCACCAGGACCCCGACTCTTCTGCAGCTGGGCCTTGCGCCGCTGGATCTCATTGCGCAGGCTGGTGGCGAAGCGGTCGCTGCGGCGGCGCATCTGAGCAGAGCGGTGGGGAGGATCCCCAGCCCGCCGGGGAGGATCCCCAGCCCGCCGGGCTCCTCCCCGGCTCTCCTCCTCCACTGGCCCCTCAGTGCTGAGTGCTGGGCTGGCCCCCTGACCATCCTGCCCGCAGGCTTGCTGCAGCTCGGGGCAGCAGTGGCAGGGCAGCGGGCGGCAGCAAGGCTCTGGGCAGTGTGGGAGGTCCTGGGCAGCCCCTGTGGCTCCCCCCCGGCTGCCCTCAGGATGAAGCGGGGACAAGGTCCAGCGTTGCCCACTGGGGGCTGGCGAGGTTCGCCCGCTGTTGGTGCCCAGCTGGAGGGAGCAGAGCTGGGAGGCCAGCAATTGCTCGGGAGCACTGTGACGGTGCAACACATGGCCCTTGAGAGGGGACAGCAATGGGTTGTCACCTGCTGTTGTGGCATCAGGCACTCGGTGCATGCTGTCATCCAGGTATGGCTGGTTGTCAGACGCTATGCTCTCTCCCAAGAGTGGCTCAGCCAGGCATCGGTCCGGGTGGGAGCTCAGCATGTAATACTGGTCAGCAGAGAGATGGTCCTTCGTGGGGTACGGCACCAGTGTCCTCCTGCCCACTACTTCTGCCTCCCCATCCCGCTGGCAGAGGAAAGTGTCAGAGATCCACCGGCCCTTGGCATGCAGCATGTCCACTGACACTGATGCCTGGCGCCTGGCGCCTCTGCCAGCTGGGGCTGCTCGCAGGCTGTCCCTCCTGACAGGGGGCTGGGGGGGCACAGGTGCCCGCCAGGCCTCAGGGTGCCGGCTGGCAGATGGCTCAGCCCCTGTGGTCAGGTAGTGCCTGTCAGGGGCTTTGCAGGTGCCTTGGAGGCTGGAGTCGATGGACACAGCCTCTTCAGGACGGAGAGAGAGGGCACAGTCAGAGGTGATGGAGCTGGCAGAGAAGGAGCTGTAGGCTGAATCCCGCTTGCTGTGGTACATGCCCTGGTCAACGGGTGAGGGGTCTCCTTCATAGTAGGCCTGGCTGGGATGGTCCAGGCTCTCCATGCTCCCGATGGAGCTGCTCCGGTCAGTGCTGCAGTGCCAGGACAGTGGGTTCCACTGCAGGGACAGCTTGCTGCTGCCTGGCCCCACGTCTGTGTTACAGGCACCTGCTGCCCCCCATCCAGCTCCGCAGAGATCCCAAGGAGCCCACCCCCACACATATACCCTCCCTGGGACAATGGAGAACAGGGTACCACTGCCCCAACCTGCCCTTCATCCCCAGGTTGGGGCCACCACCAAGGCTGCCTGGCACTGGCAGGGGAAGCAGGCACAGGGAACACAGGATGTGTGTGACTCCAGCCACTCGAGACCTCCCAGCCCTGGCAACAGGGGCAGTCAGACTAAGCAGCTCCTGGCTGTCTCCAGCAGAGCCAACGCCCCTTCCTGCCGGGCGCCGGGAGTAAACAGCCAGGGGAAAGGGTAGTGCAGGATGAGGAGGGATGCCCGAAAGTGGTGTATGCGAGCACCTATGCCATCCCCACTGCCACAACCAAAGACGGTGTCCCGTCTGCCCCCTCCCTTTGCACAGTCTCGTAACTGCCCCCAGGGTCTCACCTGACATCACACCCTGAGGGCCAGGAGAGGCTGAAGGCATCAGCCGGGCAGTGCATGGTGGGGACGTCGGGGCGGCTTTCGGCAAGTTTGGCCACGTGCCAGGAATGGGGCCGGAGGACGGGCACGCTCCTCCTGCCAAGAGCAACAGCGGGAAAGGACAAGAATAGGGAGGAAGCCAGGCCAAGGAACCGGGGCTGAAGTCACTTCCTACGGGGCTTCCTGTCCCCCCCAGGCCAGCGCCCGCCCAAAGGGGTTGGTAGCGAGGAGGGTCCAGCCCTGTCAGCACCCGGCACTGGGCAAGGGGATCCCACAGCTCACCCAGCTGGCCAGGGCTCCCCAGACTGCAGTATGCCCCTCACCGCATGACAGGGGACCAAGGATGTGCCCCCTGCACAACCCATAGGTGATGCTCTGAGCAGGGCAAGTGTCCCTGCCGGGACTGGACTGGCTCCACCAAGAGATACTGGGGCCACATCTGTCTCCATCGCAAGCCTGACCTTCCCCCTTGTTCCTCTGTCCCTCAGCATCTGCAGCAAACACCAGCCACACCATGCCTTCCAGAAGGGTCCTGTGCTGGTCCCTGTCCCACCCCTCATGGCATCCACAGGAGTCTCCAGTCCCCCCAGCACATGCCACTGCACAGATGTGGTCAGAAGTCATCTCCTGTACCTCCCAAGTGCCCAGTGCTGCCACAGCATCCGCTGACCAGATGAGGAGAGTGACAAGCTGTGAGGTCAGCACAGGGACTTCCCAGAACCCCCAAACTCACCATGGATGATGCTGAGCCCCAGCACAGTCCCATGGGACCCCTGCCCCTTGGGCAGTGCCCCTGCGCCGTCCCTGCCCCTGAGTGCTGTTGGAGCTGGAGTCAGTCAGGATGCAGCCAGGGAATGGATGCAGTTGGAGGGGTTGGGGAGGAAGGGACTGCAAGACCCAGCCCTGCCTCTCCTTCCTTTCCCAAGCAAGCAGGCAGGCAGGAGGCAGGCAGGCAGGAAGAGAGAGGAGCGGCCACGCTTGAGGATACCGCCCCGAAAGGGGGTGGCGAGCCCAACGCACTGCCCTGGCTCTGCTGGCCGGGGTACCCCCACCCAGCAGGAGTGCTGACAGCAGCAAAGGGGCTGCTCCCCACCCTGTCCCAGCAAAGGGCTCATCCAAGCAGGAGACAAGGGCACCTCCAGGTTCCTGCCAGTCCCCCAGGCAGGCAAAGCCCCACTGGCCCTCCCTGTGTCCCCTCCACAGCACTGCCAACCTGCGAACGATCATCTTCAGAGTGCGGTAGGAGCCCTTGATGAGGATCAGGGCCTCCTGGCGGGATCCGTACAGCGGTGTCCCGCTGATGTTCACCAGCTCATCACCCGGCTGCAGCCGGCGGGACAGTGCAGCCTTGCCCCCATCCTCCACCTGGTTGACAGAGAGGGGCATCAACGGGGATATGGTCCATGGTCACCAGGTGTCAGGGGAGAAAGAGGCTTCGGAGAAGGTGCCTGAGCCCCAGGCACCAGAGGGATCTGCGGGGCGAGGCTCTCCCCCTTCTCTGGTCACATGAATTTCTGAGCAAAGGCATCGGGGAGGGGGGAGCAAGAAAAATGTCCCATCCCAGCAGATTCTCCTGCAGGCACAGGCAGCACAAGGGCCCTTTGTCCAGTGTGGATGCCAGCCCCCTGCCGCTGCTTCCAGCCTCTCATTGAGCCTTGTCCGGGCACCCGTGGGGATTTCGATGCCATGCCACCCTATGTGCCCATAGGAGACAACAGTAAGAGAAGTGTTGAGCCCTGGCCCATGCCTACCCTCCCTGACACCCATGGCCAAAATGAACCTGGCACTCTGTACTGCTGTGCTTAGAGGAAGTAGGGCCATGGTGCTGTCAGCACCTGACACCCTGGCCCATGCCCTCTGCCCTAGCTGGTAGGTGCAGTGCTGGCAGCCCTGAGACAAGCAGTGCCCAGTTGGGCTAGGCAGAGTGCTCATTGCTGGCACTGATCTCTGCCTATCCTGCCGCTGCAATGGCCAGGGATCGCCAAGTCCAGACCCTCACACCACAGGGCAAGTGACCAAAGCTGCTGCGGCATGGTGGCAGTGGCACAGGGCATGCAGGTGCATGGGGCAGGACCTGGGGTGCCCCACACCCAGCGTGGATGTGGCAAGACCCAGCGTGGATGTGGCCACACACCGGGCAGAGCTAACCTGGCCCCATGCTGGGGCTCCTGCACCCACCCTGCCCATGGGCTCTTCACCTTGCCCAGTTGCTCCCAGGCTTGGCCACGCAATGAGCTCTGCTCACAGTGCCTGCAGGGCCAGCCTGGGCAGCAGCCAGGTCCCAGTGCCAGGGAGCACACATGGCTTCCTAGCAGGTCAGTCATTGTGCATGTGCCCCTGGGCACCACTTTCCAGTCCTAGTGCTGGGCAGGGCTCAGGGGGCATTCCATTACCCCTGAACAAAATGTCACCTTAGGACAGAGGAAGGCAGGGGCAGCCAAGAGTCCTGCCCAGTGTACCACTGCCCCATGGCCCTGCCTGGCACAGCTGTGCCCAGAACCAACAGCTCTCCCATTTTTTCAGGGATCTGAGCACTGCAATGCCATGCTCAGGCTAGGCACAACCCAGTGCGCCTGCCTGTGCAGGCAGGCTGCCCTCCTACCCAGATGTCAGCTATGGGGCTGCCTTCCTGGCAGGGGACCCTGACTGCTTGTGAGGGCTCCCAGTCCTACCATGCAGCCAGTGCAGCACCTGGGTTTACCCCTTGCCATGCTGCTGCCCACCACTGGGCACCAGCAGAGCATGCAAGGCAGGCTGCACCTTCACCCCAGTCCTCTGACCAGCCACATGCCCACCCAGTCCTGCCTGCCACGGCCGTGGGAATGAGTCAGAGGTGAAAGGTGCCCCCACTGCTGCAGGACACCACCAAGTGTGCACCCATGTCTAGGCCATCACATGCACCAGGATGGACAGGCTCAGCCCTGGCATCATTCACCAGGAGCTAAATTTGGCACAAACAGCCCCTTGTTCTGCCTTTGCCACCAGTGAACTCATTGCTGGCAGCCAAACACCACCGCCTGCTGCCCTGTCTGGCTGGGCCAGCCCAGGACACTTCCCCACCACCACCTCTGGAGTTCACTCTGGGCCCTAATGGTGGGTACTAGATGGCTCACGGGAATGTCTGCCTGTCTCAGGAGAAACTTCTCTTAGGAGTCACAACCAGAACAGTGCCAGAGCTGTGCCCACACCAACCTCCCGCCTTGCCCCCGACGTGCTCGGGGAAGTCTGTGCTGCAGGGCGTTCGCAGCCCCATGGAAGACTTAAGAGCGCGTGTGAGCACCGCCGTGGGACTCTGACACAGGAAGGGATCCCGTCCGGAGTGGGCTCAGAGGCCAAACTCTGTCACCGAGCGCAGGGACGCCCTTCCCCTTTCCGGCCCGAGCCCCCCGCGCCACAAGCGGGGACCGCCCCCTCTCCGCACGCACCTCGGCCGGCCGCAGCGGCGGAGCGGTGGCCCCGGGGGACCCTCCCTTCAATGCACAGAGCGCTGGAACAAGCCCCTTTTGTCTGCTAAGCACACGCGGTGGCGGCGTGTCCGGGGCAGCGCGGGGGCCGACACCCCGCGGCCCGCGAGCCAACTCCCTTCTAGAAAGTGGTGAGGAACATCCCCGGGCCATCCCCGGGCCATCCCATCCCATCCCATCCCATCCCATCCCATCCCATCCCATCCCATCCCATCCCATCCCATCCCATCCCATCCCATCCCATCCCATCCCATCCCATCCCATCCCATCCCATCCCCTCCTCCGGCAACCGGCGGACTCACGGGGACCCTCCACCCCGAAGGCCGGCAGCGAGTCGGGACGCGGGCAGTTACTCCCTCGGCGCCCGGCTCCCCACCCGCCGGCGGTGCCACCTCAGGGTGCAGGGCTGGGACCGGAGCCACATTTCCAGCTCCCCCAGCCAGACCGCGCTGCCCGCGTCCCGCCGAGGGCGTGGAACGGCCCTGGGGTGCAGTCAGCCCGGCTCGAGGCAGGGAGCAGCCCCGAGGCCGCCAGCCCGGCCCGCCGCACCCTGGCTCAGCAGGACGGTGACACCGGGCGGGCAGGCGGCCAAATCGCCCGGCTACAGGGTCCCGTCCGGACTCCGCGGAGGGGTGGGTATTGGGGTTCCCCTGGCTGCTGCCCGGCTCCCTGCGGGTCTCCCCGCGAGGCGATGCGCTGGCGGGGGCCGCGGGAATCGGCGACCCTCTGTGTGGCGAGACTTCGGGGGCACAGGGGTTACCCTCAGCATTCGCTCCCGGCTGCGGCCGGGGACCGCGCCCCGGCGCCAACCCCGTCCCGGGCACGGTCCTGCCCCTGCGTTCCAGGGGTGCCGAGGCATGACGAGACGGACTCTGGTTCACCCACCGTGGCCCTAAACGTCCCCGCGGAGCCCGGTGCCCGGGGCGCCCATGGGCGCGGCGCCAACAGATGGGCACACAAGGGGGCTGACTACCCCCGGCTACGGTCCCCGGGACGGGACCGGGAAAGGCGTGAGGGGGAATGTGGGGGCCGTCCCCGACGCCAGCCCAACGGATGTGCCAAAGGAATTTCTTCCTGCCTCCGGGCCCGGGTTGTCCCTCCGCCCCTCTCGCTCCCACTCTTCCCCGCGGCTCTAAGTGGAGGGTCGCGGGGACCGTGGGTGCGAGTGGCCGCCCCCGTCCCGCCCCGCCAGGACACGCGACCCCGCGGCCGGGGCCCCCCGCACCCCGGGTGTCCTCCCATCTCCCGCGCCCCGCCACGGGCTGGAGGCTCCTCGCGGGGGGATGCTACGGAGCCCACGCGGGACTGTGCCGGCGGTGCCTTACCTTGGAGACGATGAGGGGCTCGCCGTGCTCTAGCCCGCCGCGCAGCGTGAAGCCCCAGGGCGCGCCCCCCTGCAGCTGCACATGCACGTACTGAAGGGCGCCGGGCCGGCCCTCGGCCCGCTCCATGGCGGCTACAGCTACAGCCCCATCCCGGCCCGGCCCCGAGCTGTGGAGGAAATGACACCCCCGCCCGCCCGGGCTGAGCGGCGCGGGGCGAGTGCGGGGCGGGGCCGGCCCGCACCGGGACTGCTCCGCCGCCGCCAATGAGGCGCGGGGGGACGGCGGAGGACGGCACGGCTCGGCACGGCTCAGCACAGCTCATGGCATGGCTCTGCACACAATGGCACAGCACAGAACCTTTCTAACTCAGTAGCTTGACATGCCATCCTTTAGCCCAGGGACCTGAAGTGAGCCGCTTGGCTCAGCTTGGTGTGTTTCAATTCAGTGCAGCTCAGCCCAGCATGGCATGATATAGAAGGCTGGCAGACCTCAGTGCAGCACGACACAGCACAGCTCAGCTCAGTGTGGGATGGCAGGGGGGCCAGCATGGCTCAACTGGCCCAGCATGGCTCAGCCTGGCATGCCTCAGTGCAGTTCAGCTGGGTTGGCATATTCTGGTTTGGCTCAACTCAGCTTAACATGACACAGGGCTGGCAAAGTTAAGTTTGGTACAGCGCAGAACAACCAGGGGCCTCATCTGGCTTAGCTCCACTTGGCCTGGCCCAGTTTTACTCAGTGCAGTTCAGCTTGGTTGACTTGGACAAGCAGGGTTGGCACAGTTCAGCTCAGCACAGCTTGGCCTGGCTCAACTTTGCATGAACATGCAGAGTTAAGCTCAAAATGACCCAGTTTGGTTCAGTACAGTACAGTTCCACCAGGAACCCACACCAATAAGGCCAGCTCAGCACAGCTTAGCCTCGCACGGCGGCAGTTCAACAGCACTCAGGCAGGTGCGAGGGGGTGGCAGTAGGGAGATGCAGCCCCTCCAGCTCCCCACTGCGCAGTCACACCGGCGCCCCAAGCTCCACTGCCTGCAGGTCAGCACATGCTGCTGGCTCCTGTCTGACCTACCCATGCCAGCCCCCACCCTGTCCCTATCCTGTCGGGCACCTTAGGGCGTGCATGGCAGTTTGGCCGTTCTTCACCTTTGTCTTTTCCCTGCCAGGCCCAGGAAGGGCAGCTGTGCCGCTTGGGGGAAATTGAGGCGGGGAAGGAGGCGGTGGATAGCAGCCGGGGATGGTGGGAGTGGATCGGCACGGATTCCCGGGGGAGCCCGAGAGTCCTGCTCCTCCCCTTACCGCCTGGGGCCACGACTCTTACTCATCTCCTTCCCAGACAACACAGCCGGCCTGGAAAGCTCTGCTCTGCGAGCAACGCCTGAGGCCCCCGGTTGCTTGCCACGGCCCGGGAGGGTCGGCTTGCAGTGCCAGACTGGTGAGCCACCCTAGCCTTGTTCATTCCCAGTGCTGGAATGGTCTCAAAATTTTCTTGGTAGTCCCTGTCCACAAGCACCTGCCTTGAACTCTGCCTGTGCCCCACACAGCCCAGCTGCAGGCAGCCCACTACATTCTTGTGCCAGAGTGTCACAGGGCACAGGGTGGAGTGGTACCTGGGCTGTTTGTAGTGCTGGAGCCCATCCATGGTTCCCCCCCTCATACAGCCTTGAGATGTCCACCACTGACATGTCCACCCCTGACCCAAATCTCCTGCTCTCCCCTATGGCCTTCCCACGTGCCTTGTCATGCCCCCCACTTATGACTGGCTGCTGCCATGCCTGGACTTTTCCCAACTTTCACTTGCTTGTCTGTCCCTTGTACCCTAAATGAGTAACCAGGGCTGCATGGCCAAGCCAAGAGGGCTCTTGTGCCCTGGCTCATCATGTGGCCTCACAGCACATTTTGCACCCCCACAAAGCCCTCTCAGCCCTTAGCACTGTGCCCAGCTGGCACCAGGAAGAGTGGGCAGCAGGTACCATTACAACCACCCCCCAGCTCTCCCATGTCCCTTTGCCTGCACCAGTGATTCCCAACCAGTGTGCCCACTCCCTGGCCACTTCCATCCCAGTAGGAGAGCAACAGTGTACTCTGGGTCTGGGCACAACACCAGGGGCTCTGGAGGTGGCACTGGCTGCAGCTGCCCACACCACACTCTGTAGTGTGCCCAGACGGCCTTTCCCAGGCAAGCACCATGGAGTCACTGTCCCCAGCATGCAAAGTGCTGCAAATGGCCCATGCCAGGGAGGGTGGGCATCATGCTTACAACGTCTTGGCTTTGACCAGGTGCTGGCGGAAAGCTCTGGAAACTGGTCAAGGTAGGCAAAGCTGTGGGCATGCTGATGGTGATGGCAGGAGTAATGCCTGAAGTGGGGTACTGCTGGCTGACCCAGACATACTTAGCACTGCTGGGCTCAGTCACTCTTCTCACTCATGTGCCTTAGTGCCAGCTGAGTAGAGTGAGACACTGGGCAGTCTGGCTGTGCTTCAGGGCTGTCCGGGACAGAACCCCAGGCTCTGGGCCTGCTTGGGGCATTGCAGACCAGCTTGCAGCAGGGGGCACAAAGGTGCTGAGCCACTGCTGGAGAGTCAGCACAGAGTGGAGGGAGCTGGAGGGACTCCCATCACATGGAAGCAAGCACCCTCTCAGGCTCTGGCCTTATTCCCCTGGGACCCAGGGAGCTCCTGCCTCTTTAAAACCTGATGGAGATCGTGCCTTTAAAACGGGCCTGGGCAGGGACCTCCTACCCTGTAGGAGGAGGCTGGCCAGGAGCAGGTGGGCTGAGTGAGCTGGTTCTCCCACCCAACTCCCCTACCCCAGCACCTTTACAGCCCCCATAGCCAGGCTCTGTCTGGCTAGCTTTGCTCCTGGTCTGGGTTTTAGTCTGGGATTTGCACCCCTTTTTGCATACAGAATCCCCCCCACCTTTCTGTTCCTGTGCCAAGCTGAAGCAGCTGGTGTGGTCGTCTGGTTTTGATAGGAGCTGGAAGCACCCTGGGATCCTTTTGCTGGTGCCCACAGTCAGCTCTGCCTCTCAAGTGAGAGCATGACTACAGGTTCTTCTTAATTCTTCTGCTGGCCAGCCCCACCTTGTCCCACTTACCTGCTCCCTCCCCAAACACACACTCACCTATCATGGCTATGCCCTACCCTCTCACCAGCCTCCTCCTCCTCCTTGTTGTGCCCCTTTCCCAGACTGCAAACCAGTCCCCACTGCCCCTTGGCTCCCTGCCTGCTGTCCCCACACTGCCCCTCCTGCAGGCCCTGCAAACACGGGCTCCAGGCAGCCCAGGCTGGCACGTGGGACCAGCCAGTGGGCAGCCCCTGCGCTACATGCTGAATCTGTACCGGCGTGCTGCTGATCGTGAAGGCCGACCTCGCCGCAGCCGCAGCCTGGGCACCAACACCATCCGCCTGGTCCAGGCCAGTTCCCATGGGGGTCAGCCCTGGGCAGGTAAGGAACCAGTGGGCACTAAGGATGGTATGGGGGCTTAGCAGAGCTAGAAGGGTGGGCTTGAGCTGTAAAGGTGAAGTCTTTTGCCTGCTTCCTTCCTGCTCTCTATGGTGTGCCGACTGGGGTTGCTCTTGGCCATGGAGTTCCACTTGGCAGGAGTCCAAGGCTCTGCCCCAGGGGTGAGATAGGCAAAGGTACTGCTGGCCCTTGTGTGCCCTTCTCCCCTTCCCACCTTGCCTGATGCTGTGTCAGGCTAGTGGTGTTGGTGCAGAG
>JAVTVJ010001966.1:0-15913 GCA_034509425.1 Eopsaltria australis | reverse complement strand
CCTTCTGTTTTGTAACACCACTTCTGATAAAGATCTGACTGAGTTGGTTAACGCGTCTATGGCCTTTTCTATTTTCTCTAAGTCTTCATCTACAGATTACCTCTACCCCTATTAGAGGCTGGGCACATATAGAACCCGGTCATGTTCATCACGGGTCCGCAGTGGCCGATGTTTGTCATATTACATAGGCCAGCTATAAAGTTAGGGGCTCCGTTAACGACAATCGTTTGCAGGATGGTGTTGTCATCCATCCGACGGAGGGTTCAATTAAAAGGTTGGTGTGGATGTGAGTGTGTATATGGGGTGTGGCAGAGCAGTAACACCAATGTAGTATATATATGAGAAATAAGGTTTCCCCTATTGTCATGAGGGGTTATTTTAGAATGGCTTTCCTTACCTGAGTGGAGGCTACCAATTTGGTTCTTTTCTGGCCAGGATGTTTTACTCCCATTCAAGGGGCATTTCGGCATCCATGATATTTTGGTCCCACTCGGGCCTCCTCCTGTGCGTTCCTCTGTCCCTCTGCCTTGCCCGTCGACTCGGTTGCGTCGAGCCACGGGGTGTACCATCTTCTCGGCAGCAAGGACGGTGGTTTCCTGAGGAGTGTTTTTGTTCTGGCCCCCTCTTTCTGGACCGTTGTATATAGGTATGCCAATTGCTGCCCTTGATATCTGGTGCGTGGCAATTTATTTCTTTTATGTGTTGTCGACACAGCCCAGTTATAATGTCTGCCACAAATGGAGTGGGTTCGTTTAAATGATAGCAATATAATTCTGGTTTAATACCCCGGACAAGTATTTTCCACCATTCATCTGACTCTTTCTCAATTTCCCCTTTAATTACCTTATTGGCCAGTACCCAATCAGTCAGATCTCTTTGAAGAGTCCGGCATAAGGAGCAGACTCCTAAAGGGGGGTAGCCTCCACGGCAGTGGGTCCACCACTCTTCTTTACAAACTTTACAAATATAACATACAAATGGGTAACAGTTTCCTTGGCAAATTCTATCAGTACAAATAATACGAACACAGTCTCTGAGTATTTTTCCTTCTTTTGTAAAATGCTGTTTTGGAAGATACTTTACTTGAAATGTCATCTGATTTCTACTCTCGAGTTGTTCGGGAGATCTTTAGCTTTAAGTCCCCTGGTTGGCTGACCACGGTCCGCTCTTTTGGAGGACTAACTGGTCCTTTGATACGGCTTGCGTGAGTCCAACCTCGCTCAGCCGCCCGTACTGCCGTGTGCGTTGTCAGTAGGGTGAGGTAAGGTCCTTCCCACCGGGGTTGCAGGGGGGATTCTTTCCAGGTTTTGATGAGGACCCAGTCTCCCGGCTTTACCTGATGCAAAGTAATGTCGAGTGGGGGCCTTTGGGTTATTAGTCCTTTATCCCAAAGTGTTTGTTTATGTTTCATTAACTGTGTAATATATATGTTAATAGTAGCATCGGAGAAATTTGGGTGATCTTTAGGTAATCCCATATCATAGGGCATTCCATATAACATTTTAAAAGGGGATACTCCAATATCTGTTCTAGGTTGCGTTCGGATGTTTAACAGAGCAAGAGGTAAACATTTAACCCATGAGAGTTTTGTTTCAATGACTAATTTAGCTAGATGTTTCTTTAATTCACCATTCATTCGTTCTACTCTCCCTGAGCTCTGCGGGTGCCATGGGGTATGTTGTTCCCACCTGATTCCTAATGCTTTTGCTAGGTTTTGTATGACCCGTGATGTAAAATGTGGTCCTTGGTCTGAGTCTATAGCCTCAGTTACCCCATACCTAGGGATTATGTGCTCTAATAAAACTTTTATCACAGCCTGGGCTGTGGCTCTGGCAGTTGGAAATGCCTCTACATAATGTGTCAAATGGTCTACAATAACAAGCACATATTTATACCTCTCTGATTTTGGAAATTCAGTAAAATCAATTTGGACTCTGGAAAATGGCCTGAGTGCGGAGGGTCTCCCTCCTTGTGGCAGCTTTCGCTGGGCAACTCGGTTTACCTTCATGCATGTCGGACACCCCTGTGTTATTTGCTTTGCTAAATCATGCAGCCCTATACACATATATTTCGTGGCAAAGTGATCCACTAAAGCTTGACTACCCCAATGAGTTTTTTGATGTATGTGTGTTAGCACTCGGGAGGCCATCGATTTTGGTAGTAGTTCCCTCCCGTCGGGTAGCCGCCATTTCCCCTCATTGTCTTTTGTTATTCCCATCCCTTGTAATTTTTGTTTTTCTTTTGGTGTAAAAATAAGTTGTTCAGTTTTTTCTTCTTTTTGTACGGTGGAGCTTAAAATGTTGTAACACTCCCCATGGTGGTAACAGTAATTTATTCCCGGGGTATCACAGGCGCACTGTATTGCCTCCTCTCCCCAGTTTTTCCAGCAAGCATAGCAAGGGAATTCCTTTAAATTGTTTCCACATGAATGGCATTTTTTTCTAGATGCCCATGGGTCATCTACAGCTCTTAGGTGCAAAGCCAGCAGGGCAGCTCTCTTTGCCTCTTGGTCAGCCGAATTATTCCCTCTTGTTTTATAATCTATTCCCCTTTGGTGACCTCTAATATGTACTACCGCAATTCTTTTGGGTTGTCTTATTGCAGCTAGTACCTCCTGGATTAATTCTTGATGTATTAAATCCTTCCCCTGTGAATTTCTCAATCCCCTTTCTTCCCAAATTTTCCCAAATGTGTGTACAACCCCATACCCATATTTAGAGTCTGTATAAATAGTCCCCTCCCTTCCCCACAGTCTTTTTAGGGCTTGTAAGATTGCATATAACTCACAGGCTTGAGCTGACCAAGAGCTATTCAAGGGCCCCGATTCTATTACTTTTAATGATTTTCCATCCACAAGAGCATACCCTGATTTCCTTTTCCCATCTACTACTTTAGATGATCCGTCTACAAAGATTCTTTCTCCTTCTTCTAATTCTTCTTCCTCTAAATCTGGTCTAATTTTCGTCTGCTCTTCAATAGTGTTTAAGCAATCATGTGCAAGCTCGGTATGCTCAGGTTTCCCATATAAGAACTGTGCGGGGTTTTGAAGAGAGGTTGTTTCTAAAGTTAAATTGGGGGCTTCTAGCAGAATTCCTTCATACTTTAGGAGTCGGGAATCAGAAATCCACTTTTCTGCTTTCTGTTGAAGAACAGTTCTGATGTTATGTGGTGTGAATACTTTTAAATTGCCATTGAATGTTATTTTTCGGGCCTCCTCTACCAGAAGGGCACATCCCACTATTGCCTGTAAGCAAGTGGGCCATCCTTGGCTTACTGGATCTAATAATTTTGATAAGTATCCTATAGGTTTCTTTTTCCCTGCCCAATCTTGTGTTAGTACCCCATAAACCGTGCCATTTTCAATATTTATAAACAAGTAAAAAGGTCTTTTTAAATCTGGGAGGCTTAGTACAGGGGCATTGGCTAAGTCCTCTTTAATTCGACGTAGCTCCTCTTGATCTTGATTACTCCACTTTACTAGCCCATCTGTGGATAATTTGGCATACAGAAATTTTACTTTGCTACTATAATTCTCAATCCACTGCCTACAATAACTTAAAAGTCCCAATATCTGTCTAATCTGTTTCTTGTTTTTAGGCGGTGGGAGAGACAGTATTCCTTTTACCCGTTCAGGATCTATTCTTTTTTCTCCTTTCCTAATGTAATGACTAAGGTATCTTACTTCTTCCTCTACGAATTGGAGCTTTGATTTGGATACTTTTAGCCCTTTTAACCCCAAGAAATTTAAAAGCTTAATACTCTCAGTTCGGACAGCTTCTTCCTTTTCGCCGGCTACCAGTAAGTCGTCCACATACTGAATTAAAGTGGTGCCCGGCGTTGGCTGATATTCCTGTAGTAATTGATCTAGTGCCTGCCCAAATAAATTGGGACTTTCCGTGTAGCCCTGAGGAAGGACGGCCCACCTAAGTTGTTGTTTTCGATTTGTATCTGGGTCTTCCCACTCAAATGCAAAGTAATCACGGCATGACTCATCTAAAGGACAGGCCCAGAAAGCATCCTTTAAATCAATTACACTATACCACAAATTTTCCGGGCCCAATTTGCTCAATAAGGTGTAGGGATTGGCTACCACAGGAAACCGAGGGATTGTCCTTTTATTTATTTCCCTCAAATCGTGCACTAATCGGTATGTTCCATTTGGTTTCTTCACAGCTAAAATAGGGGTATTAAAGGGTGACATGCATGGTTCTAATAACCCTTGGGCAATTAGTCTCTCTACTTCCGGCTTTAATCCTCTTCTACTCTCCAGTGATAGGGGATATTGTTTCATTTTTATTGGGATTTCAGGATTTTTAATATTTACTGTGAAGGGGGGTATTTTTAGTTGCCCCACGCTTTCGGGGGTATACCAAACTTCAGGGTTTATCATTTGTTCATCCTCTACTGTAAGGGGGCAAAGTCTAATTTGGATTTTATTGTCTCTTACTTCTAAATTTATGCCTAACTCTATGATTAAATCTCGCCCTAAAAGATTATACTCTGCTTCTGGTACTATTAAGAAATCCCCCACCCCTACTTTTGTGTCTGTTTCTACCATAATTCCTTTGGCTATTCCTACTTTAAATGGCTCCCCCTTAGCTCCAATTACAGATGCAGTGCCTTTTGATAACTTACACCCAGAGGGAAGTCTTTGCATAGTAGACCTTTCTGCTCCCGAGTCCACTAAAAATTCCAACTCCTCGGATAGGGGACCCACTTTCAATTTTATCAAGGGCTCTCGATGTTTATGTGTCCCCAGAAGATAGAGCCCCTGACCCCTCTAGTCCTCCTCGAACATCTTTTCATCTTTCATCCTTTTTCTACATACCCTTTTCAGGTGTCCTTTTTTTCCACAGTAAAAACAGCTCTGTTGTTCCCCCTTATTTTCACCTACTCGATCCATCCCGTCTCCCAGGGTCATCTTCTGAGGAGGACGCCTGTCCCTCCGGTCTAATTCCCTGCTTTCACGTACTGCTGCCACCATCATTCTTACTTGCTTTTTATGAGTCTCATCTTCTCTCCTGACGTATACTTTCTGCGCCTCCCGGAGTAACTCATCCAGCCCCCAATCTTGCCAGTTTTCCATTTTTTTCTAACTTTCTCTTAATATCCTCCCAGGATTTAGCTACAAACTGAGTTTTCAATAAGGTCTGTCCCAGGAGGGTGTCTGGATCTAGGCCAGAGTACAACTGCAAGTTTTTCCTTAATCTTTCTAACCATTTTGTGGGAGTCTCTTCCTTTTTTTGTCTTTCATTAAATGCTTTATTGATGTTTTGGCCTCTCGGGACCGCTTCTCTAATCCCTTGTATTATAATGGTACGCAGGTCCTGCATGTGTACCCTATGCTGATCATTCTGATGGTCCCATTGGGGTCTTTGTAAGGGCCATTTGATATCTGCTAGGGGTCCTTGGGCATGCTGAGCATCCCAAATGCGCATTCCTGCGCGTCTGATCATATTTTTCTCTTCTGCAGTAAAGAGTATGTTTAGTATGGATTGTAGTTCATCCCAGGTGTATATATTGGGTCCCAAGAATTGGTCTACTTTTTCGGCAACCCCCAGGGGGTCCTCCAGTATGCTCCCTATTTCCTTTTTGAAGTCTCTGACGTCCCCGGAGTTAAGAGGAACGGAGACAAACCCCATTTGGGGATTAGGTCCCCCCATGGGCATTTCCCGCAAGGGAAACAAACTATGCTGCTGTCGCTGCCTCGCCCTCCCCCTTGTCACAGGTCCCTGGACTTGATCTCCTTGGTCCTGATCTACCTGATCTACTTCATGTCCAGGCAGGGGTGGTGCTGCTGGTGGTGGTGGTACATATGGTGGGGGTCCCGTGAGGAGATCTTCCTCCCGCTTGTGCTTTT
Source organism: Eopsaltria australis (assembly GCA_034509425.1). Lineage (NCBI taxonomy): Eukaryota > Metazoa > Chordata > Aves > Passeriformes > Petroicidae > Eopsaltria > Eopsaltria australis. The sequence goes on along the minus strand of JAVTVJ010001966.1, from coordinate 10,053 downwards.
GTGTTAGTTTCTCTGAGCTCGCTTCGGTGAGTTTAAATATACGAGCCTCAGTTTGTCCTGGGCGAGTTACCCAGACAGCTGCATAGTCGCTTTCTTCTTGGTTGTGGGGTGTTTTGGAATTAACCCAAATATTCAATTTTTGCTGTAACCAATCTTCATTTGAACCGAGTTTAGGCCACCAGATTGCGGGGCCTATTCTCTGCCCTCCCCAAACTTTTACACAATAATGTATCATTTTGGCTTTATCTTTATCCCCCGTATTGGGATAATAGTCCCACATTTCTAGCATGTATCCTAGTGGAGAGTCCCTAGATACCGTGGGGCGTTTCATGGGTGAAGGGGGCTTGCTCTTCCCCTGTCCCATCTTCCGGGGTGCCTTCAAACACACGGGGATTCACTCGCTTCCTCTGGTTCGTGGCCCACGTCCTCGCGGACTATAGGAACCGCACTACTATAGAGTCCGCACTCGCTTGGGAAATCCGGCTGCCGGTTCCCCTCTCACTCACACACAGTCCCCACGCGTTACACTCCGGGTATCCCAACCCCGCCCGAACGGGACCCTTTGCGCAATAGGCAAATACTCACGCGTCCTGCGTCCTGCGTCTTCGTCCGGACTTTTGTGCACAAAATTTTTATGGAGTTGAACCGGTTCTTCCTGCCCTTATGCTCCGAATTTCGGATCGTCAGGTAGGAGAGGGTAGGAGTCAGAGAGAGTCAGGGCCACCTTACGGTGGGGCGCGCCTCCCCGAAACTTCAAACCCCACCAATTTCCCATCCGAGTCACGGCACCAAATTGTTATGGGTGAAAAGACTGAGCCAATAGGTCTATAAGTTCAATTATATAATTTATTGATTGCAAGCAAGCAAAGCAAAAAGGGCAATTCAGCGCTGGGCGACAGGGGGATCTCCGTCCCGCCGGCTGCCGCGCCATCTGAGCTTTTCGGTGTTCTTTTATGCTGGTTGGCTTCCGTGATCGAGGTACTCTGCGCATGCTCGGCTTCTTGTTGTTTTATTACTCAGCAAATTCGTTACAAGTTTCTATTCCCGTAAAATACTGCTAATATAAACAAGGATTATATAGGTCAATTTCCAGCTGGGTTTCTGCAAGATAGTGTTGGCGCCAGCAAAGATTAGGCAACATTAATCATACGATAAAGTTATTTACACTTAGGGAGCTTATCAGCTTGTTTCCTGCAGGACAAGTTCCAGTTTATCTCCTGTAAGATAGTGCTGGCACCAGCAAAGGTTTATTTATACTTAGGGATTTTGTCCTGTTTAATGAACAAATACTTCATTGATTACACTAACACAGGTTAATGTTATTATTCTCTTTGAGTAGATCTGGGGGTTTGCTCTTGATTCTATTTTAGAAGCTGCCCTGGAGTTAACCCTTCTCCTTTCCAAGGCTATTTTTTCCTGATTTTAATCGCTTACAAATTTCACAGTTAGACAACCTCAGTTCAGTAGCAATTTCTTGCATTAAATCACTAAATAAATTTTGGCTGGGAGCCAGCAATCCTCATTCATCGTATTGTTCTATTTGGTCATATTGGTTGCTTAACACCTGTAACTTCTCTTGTTCTAACCTTTTTTTTCCTCATCTCTGATTCTTGCCTTTTTATTTTCAATGCTACTTGTTTAATACTATATTCGGGGTCTCTTCCCTTCTTGTTTCTCAAAAAGCAAAATGTTCTTCCATATGGCAAGCATGCTTGATTATCATTTGCATACTTCACATTCTGTCTTACTCAGTAAGTTTTGCCTTCCGTTACGCATATACTTAATTTAGAGTTATCATAACATTTATGGTTAACTTGAAAATATCCTAAAAACACTGATTTCATTTGACCACTAACCTATACTGTCCGATTACACAGTTTACATTCTGATATATGCTCAAGTTTTACATTTCTTTTTTGTCTTTTATGGTTTGTATCATTTTGGACCAGGAGCTTTGGGTGCCTGTATTTGGATCTTGCATTCCAGAGAAAGCAATTTACTTCGTTATTCAATTTGCAGATCCCATATCGAGTACCGTTAATCTCGCAGGGCCCTCTCAGCTTTCCATTTTTATAGTGTCTAAGGGTCTAATTAGTGCGGTCTGGGGATAGGCTTTGGCCTTCCGGAGGGGGCATTTTACACAACCTACATTCTGTGGTTAAGTTTTGCTTCCTCGTTTGGGCCTGACTCTCATTTTGCAAACTGATTGTTTGGTATATGAGCAGGCTCAGGATCATCAGGGGCCTCCATAGGTGTACTCCTCTGCCGACGCCTCCGCCCACTGGGTTGCCACCAGCGGCGGGGTATACCATCTTCACGGTAGCAGGCGTATTCTTCTAGGCCCCTGGCATAGATTCGAGTAGCATATCGCCTTTTATATGTCTCCCACTGAGAAAATTTGACTGCGTGTCACAGACTGAAAATAGTTCATGCCTCAAACATTGATGTAAAGTTTTGGTCAGAGAAGCTTCCCTGAAGATACCTGTCTGGGACTTTGAGCTGAGTCAAACTGCTGAGATTAGATAAAGGGAAAAGCCTATTGTTTAATCACCTCAGCCTGAGGGAAAGGAATGCATCCACAAAAGCTGAAGCCGCCAGCTGTACTGAGAATCATTTCTGGCTGAGTTTGGGGTGGGGGGCAAAGCACAGCTCACAGAAACCACGTTTACACAGCCCTCCCCCAGCTGAAGGGGAGAGGAGGATGGTGTAACCTCTGATCAGAGGCAATACACACGCATCCTCCAAATACACAAACTGGCCCAGCTGTGAAGCCCTCCCAACCCCACAAGCCACATCCACGGGACTCTCACGTGAGAGGCAGCTGAGGGGGAGTCACAATCTATCACAGATCCCCCAAAGTGCTCCCCAGACGCCTTGCACCACAAGACTGCATGTGATGCAATCAGAGTCTGCTGCTGGAGGCTGCCCCCTCCCCCAGGGGGACAAGCCTGGGCATTTCCACTTAGCCTGAGTGTATATCAACCCATGGCACTCTGTGCTTTCGGGGGGACTTCCACCACCAAGAAGAGGACACCAGAACACCGATGGGACCCACGGAGTGGTGATACCTTTTTGTCCCTGTCCCTCTCTGTCCCCCCCATCTTTCTCCCTACTCTCTCTTTTCTCTCTTTTCTTCTCTCTCTCTCTCTCTCTTATTTCTCCCTACTCCCTCTTTTCTCTCACTTCCTCTCTCTCTCTCTCATATTTACTATCAAATAAAACCCATACTGTTGATTGGCATATGGTCTCGCTTGTACCTTAATTCGGGCAGAAGTATCTCTAAAGAACTTTAATAATTAGATCGAAACACCACGTCAGTGCTGCAGGGCACCCTGTTTGACCGTCGGCACTCGATAGTTAAAATTTGAGCTTGTGAGTCTAATTCTCCCCTCACCCCCTTGGTGAAAATCTGGAACCACAATATTGAATCTAGTTCAATTAGTCCTAAACCAGTAGCAAGATGTAATACAAGGCTAGTCAGCTCCTGTTCCTCTTCAATACATTTAGTGCACAATGCTTTAGGAGGATATCCTCTGCAACAGTGAACTACTCAAATTTCTTGACAATATTTACATTTAAAAGATCTTCTGTAGTCAATTTATACAAACTTACTACCAGTCATGCCTCCTGCACAATCAAACTGATTTCTAGGATTACTATTAAATCTCTTCCTAATAAATTATAATCTGCTTCTTCTACTAATAGCATGTTACTTAGACATATCTTAGTTTCTGATTCTATTTCAACATCTTTAATAACAGGTACTTTAAATGGTTCCCCATTAGCCCTTATCACTACTACAATTTCTTTACTTTTAACACACTTTGAGGGTAATTGCTGAACCGTACTTCGTTCAGCTCTAGAATCCACTAAAAACATTAGTTCTTGCTTTAAGGGTCTTAATTTTAGTTTTATCAAGGGCACTGTTGTTGTTATGGACCCTAAGGTAAGGAGCCCCTGACACCTCTAGTCTGCTTGAAAGATCTTCTCATCCCTTAACCTCTTTTTGCAATCCTTTTTAATATGTCCCTTCATTTTGCAATAAAAACACTCTGGGGTATCCTTCTGGTTATCGGGGTATTGCCTCTGATGGGTGGGAGGTTTCTTCCACTGTTCCGCGTTTTGTGTCAAACTTACTGGGGTTTGGAATCGCTCCTGCTTCTGGGCTTCTCGAATTGCTGCTACTAATACTCTCGCCTGAGCTTTTTGCTTCTCTTCGTCCCTTCGCATGTATATGCGCTGGGCTTCTCTGAGGAGTTCCTGCAGCCCTTTCTCTTGCCAATTATCTATCTTTTCTAATCTCTTCTGAATGTCTTCTCAAGATTTTGCCACGAACTGGGTTTTAAGTAAGATTTCCCCTACTGGTGAGGTCGGATCTGTCCCTGAATACATTTGCAAATTTCGTTTTAATCTTTCTAACTATTCGGTGGGTGTCTCATCTTTTCTTTGGCATTCCCCAAAAACCTTGCTCATATTCTGTCCCCTGGGTACTGCATTTCTAACCCCTTGTATAACAATATTCTTGAGATCAATCATATTTCGCCTCTCCTCCTCCGTTTGTGGGTCCCAACCCGGATCCTGATTAGGCCATTTCAGGCTTCCCGGGGTCCCTTGGGGGTTTCTCCGTTCCCAATCCCGTACCCCAGCTTGTTTAATTATTTCCCGTTCCTCATGACTAAACAGGGACCTCAAAATCACGTTTATATCTTCAAATGAATATATGCTGGTTCTCAGAAATTCATCTAGCTTATCTGCCACGCCCAAGGGGTCATCTATTAACTTTCTCATTTCTTTTTAAATGCTCTCACATCTCCGGTGTTAATGGGTATATTTATATATCCAATAACTCCCGGGGCTGTTGGTACTTGTCTCAGTGGGAAGAGTTTAAAATTTTCCTCATCGTCTTTACTGAGTTTGTCATTTAGTTTTTTTAGTCTGTAGTCGTGTCCTGTTAGCCAAAGGGGAGTCAGTCACTTTAGTGGGAGCTGTCTGGTTTTCGTCTTTAATGTGTGTCAGAGGGGGATTTGTCGGGAGCTGAGGGTATGCCCGCGGCATCGGAGCTGGCTCTGCTGCTGCGACTGCTGCTGCTGCAGCCACCGCACCGTCCATGGGGGGCGCATCAGGTATTACAGGCTGGTGTCGAGGAATTGTATAGGGGGGAGGGAGATGGTCCAGGGGGTCCCAAGTCTCGTTTTTGGTCGCGGGGGACTTATGGGTTCTAACCGGGAGAAGTCCCACTCTAGCGTCCTCCCAGACTTTAGCATACTCCTTCTCCTCTTCGCTGCCCGAGCCCACATAGCTATTTAGGGCTCGGCAGGTCCATTTTTCAAAGGTGCCAAAAATGGGCCACATTAAGTGTTCTCTAATGTCCTTGCCTCCCCAAACTTCAGTGCAGTAATACACCATTTTTTCTTTGGATTTTGTGTTAAGGCTCGAATAATCCCCCCAGTGTTCTAACAACCACCCCAAGGGGCTGTCTAGGGGAATTTCGGGTATGCTCTGCTTACTCCCTCTCAGGGGCTTTTCCCGGGATTTTCTCTGAGGCTTGCTCTTTCTCTGCCCCATATTTTAATCTTAGCTAGCTTGTCTCACTTTTTTTTTCTTTTTCAGCTGTGATCGGTACCGTTTACAATTCTACTATGATATTTTACCAGTTTATTGGCCCCGCGGAGAACCGTTCCGGGGGTTTTCCGCTGGTAACAGCTCTCTTTCCTGATATCTTATCCTAGACTTACCGAGTCCGAGACCAGAAGGTTTACCAGTTCCTGAACTCTAAAAGAACGTACCCTCCCCTCTGGCCTTCCGTGATCGATCCTCTGAATTCCTCGGAAAATTCGGGCTTGACGTGTGTGTAACCGGGGTTTCTGCGCAGCTCCCCCCCCCCCCTTTTTCGTATCTTTCACTTCCCCCGCGACCGACCTCTTCCCTTGCGGGAGAGAGGAACTGCGATCTTGGGGTCCGCACTCGCTTCGTGAAGATTTCGCGTCTCACACACACACACGCTCGATCACACCTCGCCCAACCACGCAATACTTACGGTTCTTTTTCTTGCGTGGGCTCTTCGTGCACGTAGATTTTTATGAGCGAATAAATTAGCCGCGGTTTCGGAGATCTCCCCAATCTCCCCTGAGTTCCCTGAGAGCTCTTTTTATCCTCCTTTTCGATACGTGGCAAAAATCTCGAGAATTGTGTTCGTTGATACGATTGGTCAGCAGGACTCCCCGCTCCGTCAGGCCGCTAAATTCAGCGGGGGCGCCTCCTGAGCGGGGACGGGGGAGCCAGTAGTCCCAGGGTCGTATCACGTCGGGGTCACCAAATTGTTATAAATATATACGCCTAATTTATAGTAAAACAAATATAAAATTTATTTCGTGTCTGAGAGTTCGAACATGCAATGCCACGATCGAAAAGGGAGACAGTGCCAAGCCCGGGGTTGGCACTGGGTGAACGCAGGTCTGACCTCTATTGCATCAGACCTCCCTCTGTTCACCCCGACTGCTTCTAACAGCTGGTTTATATACAGTTTTGACCGAGAAGTCCGGATTTTGGGCATTATTTCTGTCACTCAGCATATTCATGAAGCATGCTATTCATGAAACTGAGGTGCACAAAACGCATCCTGTGCTTGATCGATTTTTCATCATCCGGGGGTGTTATCTGATGGTTCATGATGTTCTTTATCTCGGTCCGATCTGGTCGTTAACACTTGAGCTGGGATGGGATTTTCGGAGATGGTCGATCAGTTCTGCCATCAGCTCTGCCGGGAAGTTCTCCTTGGAAATGTAGATATCAGGAGTCGACTGAATGTTTTCCTGATGTGCTGCATTCTCTGTAATGCTGTCTTTGGGATGTAAATTAGTTCCCTGGGCGAGGCCACGACTCTTTTCTTGGGCAGGCTCTGCTTGTTCTAAAACTGGTTACAACTAAACCTTTTTTACTATATATTTCGATATTACATATTTGAGCACGAATTTCCCACTTTTATTTATAACACACCTGTCGTGGTTTTAGTTCGCCTATTCAGGTTTGTGGCTAAATGCCAGCACACTTACCTAAATTTACTTGATTGCTTGTTGTGAGATAAGGATTAGAAGTAGGCAAAGCAGGCTCAAACTTTATAAAGTACAAAGAAGTTTATTAATATATCTAAGACAAAGGGAAAAAAGGAAAACAAAAACTCAAGAAAAAAAACCAGAACAAACTCCCCAGACCACCCCTCCTTCCCCACCTCTCCATTTCATTCTCCCTGACAACATACAAAAGACAACACTTTGACTTCCAGTCAGTTTACCACCTCAGAAACAGCTTTTGTTCTAGTTCATTTAGGGAGAGAAGTTTCTTTTGCTTACACTATGGATCTTCTGTAAGAAAAAATACAGTTTTTATGGGTCTTCTGCCTCACCATTAACCGCCGCCCGGAGTAAAGTCCAGCTTAATGGTGGATCTCTCCCACACCAGTAGCCTTCCCACAGCCACTCTGGTGGGTTATGAACAGTCCACAGGGTACCTGTTTTAAGGATGCCCAGTTCAATTGCAGCAACAAAGAAAATCCCTTCTTCTGTGCTCAGCAACACAGGTTCTCCTGACAACTCAGGTTCTCTAGCATTCTCCCCGGGACCAGGGCTCTGGGTCACAGCCTTTCCTCTCTCTTGGTTCTAGTTTCTCATCAGGCTGTACTTTTTCAACACTTACTTGTCTGTACTTAGGTATTTCAGTTCATTGGCTGCAATAAGAACCTCACATCCCCCTTTGGACTATATCTTCATATATTACAGAGAATTTATTAGCTCAGTCCCTAACTATGGTTCTCCAAAAGAGTTTTTAGCTTCACTCTTGAAGCAACTTCCCATGCACTTCCTTCTAGGTATCAGTTCTGCTTTCTTCACTGACTGTAAAGTCTCTGCGCTGCACTATGTAGATGTCTTCACTCGTTCCTCTCTCTGCGAGGAAGGATGGATGTCTGTGAGTTTAGTCTAGGCATGGAGAGAGTTAATCTCTGTCTCTCTCTCTCCGGCAGTGTGAAGATCACGTGCTCTTTGCCGGGCTGCTTGAACAGGTCTGAGCTAGATGCCAGACGCTCTCAAGAGTCTCTGTCCGGCTCTGCGGAGCTGGCTCGGCCTAGTGGAGCCATCTGGGCTCGGGGTGACAGGGCAGAGCCTGGCCCGAGCTGGATGGAGTCCGGCCCGGTCCTTGCCTGGCCCGGCTCTCCCTCTTGTGTAGCTGACACACCGGCTGAGCTGAATCTGCTGAAAATTCCAATCGTTTCCTCCCCCATGCCTGCCCGGCTGCAGCGGCACGGCTGCCGTAAAACCTCCCTTCCCCCCCCCCCATCCCTCCTTTGGAAGGGGGGGGAGGGGAAGCGCTTGGGCCTCACCAGCGAGAGAAGCAGGAGCTGCTCCTCTCTACACAGCAGCAGCAGGTCCAAAGAGGAAGAGCGTCAGAGAGTCTCTGCTTATATATGGTTTTTTCCTTGAAGGCGGACCAACTTTTTAATTGGTTTACCTACCTATCAATTCTTAAAACTACCTGATTATTGGCTCTCTCTCTCGCAGGAAGGAAGTTGTATTCCTTCCTGCATTCCTGCAGCACAGATTACTTCCTAGATTTTGACCCCTCTGGCCTAACCCAGGACACCCCCCCATCCCCTTCAGTGGGGGTAGGAATGTCACAGGGACAGCACAGCTTGGCAGTAGCCAAAACACTGCTCTGTTATCAACACCAGCTACCAAAGCAAAGTACAGCAGTGTAAGGCCTGTGAGCTTTACCCCAGTCAGACCCAATACAATTCCCACCCCTTATTCCATACCATTTGCATCATGCTCAGAAATCCTTTTCTACTCACACATGCAGTTTAAGCTACATCCTTAAACCATCCCCATCACATTAACTACTATCTCCTGTCCTCTCGCATCCTTCCACGTGGTCTCCATTTCCAGCAGAGTAGGGGGTCAGGGCAGGAGGAATAGTAAACTTGATTGTCGAGGACTGGCACCATCCCTGTTCATTGTGGCCTTTTCCTTGCTCCTTGCTGAAATTCGTTCTTCGTCAGCTCATGTCCCTTCTGCTACTTACATCCTGCAACATACAACTTCCAACATGCATTATCCTTACCCCATGGTTAAGTCACCTTGGGGCACACACTGGGTCTCCCCATCCTCCCGCATTACCCACCAAGTGCACCCAGGTCCTTGGGCAAAGACAATTCCACGAATGGGTTTGCCCTTCCCCATGGGGGACGCAACCCACACTGACTTCCCCAGCCACTTTCCTATGTGTAGTGCAGGAACCTTGTCTCCCTCCACAGTGTCTAAGGGTTTCGTTTGGGCGGGACCAGGGCGGTTAACAGATCCTCTAGTATTGACTAGCCAAGTGGCTTCTGCCACATTCACATCCCAATGCTTCCATGTCCCATTACCTAGTGCCCGTAGCATAGTTTTTAACAGTCCATTATATCTTTCAATCTTCCCAGAGGCCTGTGGGTGATAAGGAATATGATATATCCACTTAATGCCATGCCTCTTTGCCCAGGAGTTAATAAGATTATTTCGACAATGAGTCCCATTGTCTGACTCAATTCTATCTGGGGTTCCATGTCGCCACAAAATGTGTCTTTCAAGACCTGAAATTGTGTTCCGAGCCGTGGCGTGGTTCACTGGGTACGTTTCCAGCCAGCCAGTTGTGGCCTCCACCATGGTGAGGATGTAACTCTTGCCTTGGCGTGTTCGTGGCAATGGCCCAATGTAATCAATTTTCCAGGCTTCACCATACTGGAACCCCAGCCACCGCCCTCCACTCCAAAGAGGCTTCACTCGTGTGGCTCGCTTGATGGCAGCGCATGTTTCACACTGATGAATAACCTGTGTGATGGCCTCCATGGTCAGATCCACCCCTTGATCACGAGCCCATCTGTATGTTGCATCCCTTCCTGTTGCGGTGGTTCGGAACCAGAGGACTTCCGGACAGGTTCCACGGACAGAGGGTTTCCCCCCGGAGCTCCCAGGGGTAGCAGTTGGACCACCAATCCACGGACCCCAAGCTCCTGCTATTGGTTAC
>JAVTVJ010001965.1:0-15033 GCA_034509425.1 Eopsaltria australis | reverse complement strand
GAAAAGCAGAGCCCTCTCCAGAACAGGCCCCAGGAGCCTCTAGGACAGGCTCAGGGCCTGCAGCCTGCGATGTGAGCGGGGTGTTGGGTCTCAGTAGGGGTGTGGGGGTCAGTGTCAGCCATCCTGCTGGAGTGAGCCAAGTGCTGACACCATCCCACTGCCCACCCTAGTGAGCCAGCTGGGCTCTGTGTGCTGGCAGGTGGATTACACCCTCAGCTCCAGAGAACTGCAGGAGGTCAATGAGCCTGTGGTGCACCTGACCTTCAACATGCCAGACAGAGAGTGGGAGAAGATGACAGCTGACCCTGCGATGCTCTTGGCCAACAAGTTCCAGGTGCTGCTGGCAGGTGAGGGGCCAGGAGGGGTGGCAGTGGGAACCTCTGTGGGGGATTCTGCAGGGTGAGAAAAAGGTTGCTTGGCAGACCTAGTGCTAAAATACTGACTCAAAACAGAGGTAGATTGAGGCAGGTTATGTTTATACCTTACACAGATGCTGGGGATGTTGTGAGGGCAGATGAGACGAGACACCTCCATCCCAAGTGTTATTTTCTCTGAGCACTGCAGTTTTGATCTCCTCCATGTATGTTGGAGATTCCCAAGTGATTTCAATAGTTAGATCTGAACTTTCAGGCACGAACCATTATGAAGATCCAAGGGTAAATGAAACAAAGAATTGACACACAGTCTGCTTATAATAGAGGCAAATGAAATGAAGGAAAGAGGGTCTTCTGGGGTCAAGAGGGGCACAGAACTTTCAGAAATGGCTGTTGGACAAAATAAATAACTTTTAACTTTTTTTGGCAGTAATTAGACAATAAAATAGCTGCATGGAAATTTCAGCAAAGAAGGCAGAAAAGCCAACCACAAGAAAAGATTCTTCCATAAAGCAGGTGACTGTTCCTAGTCTTCTATTCAAGGGACACTTCAAACCTCATATCAACCATTCAGAACTTTAATTTTACCATCTGTCTAGTTCAAAGATGCTATTTAAGATTTTTTATTTATTTTTATTCTCATGCAATTGACCTTTTGAGAAATCAGCTCTTCAGCCATTGCAAAGAAAAGCATGAACCATCTACAATTAATTTCAGCCTGCCACTGAAGCTATTCAAAAGGCATCCCAGCTCATCTGGTTTTAAAAAAGAGACACAATCACCTTTCTTTGTTCAAAAACATCAGATTGTCTCTCAAAAGATAGAATATGCAAGACAACTATTCTCTCTAGGTAGTAAAATAGAAAATGTTAACTGCAGCAAGACCTTCAAATCCTCATCCTATTGGCAGGGTCCTTACTTAAGGTGAGGCTTAAACACATGGAAATGCATACAGAATGTGGCTCTGTGTCAGGTCTGAGGGTCAGAGTTACCTGGTTCTCTCTCTGAAAGCCAAGAAGAGGAAATTTGCAATTTTACCTTATAAAGTGTAATACAAAGGGCAGTTTTTATGATGGCCACGACTCAAAAGAAGCCAAGCTGTTGAGAAATGACCATCTCTAAGTGAGCAATCCAGGCCCCTCAGATGAAAGCAAGGCCAGAGAAGTTCATGGTACCTTTCACCAAAATGCGAAAGGACTTTTTCACCAGTTTAAGATAACAATACAAGAAGCAAAAAGCGTTGTGGGGGCCTGCCCCAGCTGTAACCGCCATGGCCCAGGGCTGAACTTTATGTGAGTCCCCAAGACTTGAGCCCGTGTAAACTCTAACCTTTCAGTGTATAGAGACACTCATGTATAGTACAATTATACCTCCCCCAACATTTCCCATTCTACTAATCAACCCTTGAAATTACATAGTAACGTATTTTTCATTTGTAAAAATCAAACCTAACCAAGTATCCCCTCCAAAATAAAAAAGAGACCCTGTTCTCTTAAAAAGTTAACATTGCTGACCCCCAACACCTCAATGATTCTTAATAAACTTCGACAGCACCATCTCAAACGTTTAAAACGCTTTGTACACGACTTCACTACTAATTGCAAATCTAATGTCGAGTTTTAGTCGTCTGCTGCTATTATTGCAGCCTCCTTCCTTACTCCAGAAGTGGCCTCAGCTGGAGCCTTGGCCCAATTGAACAAACTAAGTTGTTAACTCTCCAAACAAACAAACACTACATCTAAAGCAATTTCAAATTTGTTACTTAATGTAAATTCAGTGTAACACACCACGTTGCAAAATAAAGCTACAATAAACTTTTTATTGTTAGCACAAGGACATAAGTATGAAAAATTTGAAAAAATGTGTTGCATAAATCTCTCTAATCATTCTAATTCAATACATACACAATTAAAAACTTTAACTCAACTCACCCAGCAATTGCAAGTGAACAATAACTTAAAAATAACTGAATAGTTGTCCTCATTAAACATCACAAGTTAAATCCAAACCTTGTTATTTAAAAACCTTCAGTTGTGTGTTGTTGTTATTGTGTTTATAATAATTGTTAAAATTGTGTATAACTGTTTAATAAAACAAGTAACCAAAGTGACCCACAAAATTTTAATTGCAAAAGAAGAACAAGGAAAAATTGTTAAAAAATAGCTCCATGACCAGGGCCATAAGTCACTAAAAAACTTGTGCAAAAAAGACCCAGTTTAACTAAAAAAAAACTAAAGTAAATAATAAAAGTAACATTACCTTTAAAAAATTAATTAACTAATATAAATTTTAAAAATAGATGATAAATAAAGTTTATTAAAATAAAATTAATAATTTTAATAGTTATTACAATCATAAGAGTAAAAGTGCCATAAGTTCAATTAAGTTTAAGTGTTACTAAATTTAAGTAATGTTAAGTTAAAGTTTATTAATTTTAAATTCTGTTAAACTCTATTAAAGTTAAATTCTGTTAAATTTAAATTCTACTAAATATAAGTGTTAAGTTCAAGTAAAGTTAAGTTTAAGTAATTATAAGTAAGTTTTAAAAACTGTTAAAGTTAAGTGCTGTTAAGTTTCATTTCTGTTAAGTTCAAGTGTCAATTAGTTTATAATGTTAAGTATTTAATAAATAATAAAAAAATGTAAACATAGTCTGGATTGCTCAAAGAAAAGAAGGGGGATATGTTAAAAAATAACCATTTCTAACTACACAAACATAAAGTATAAGTGAGCAATCCAGACTCCATAAACAAGTGTTAAACCTCTACTCAAAACTGTTCTCAAAACAACTGTAAAAAAAAAAAACATAAAAACTATAAACAAAGTACAAGTATCTAAAAATTAACTTAACAAAAAAAAAACTGTTAATATTACTACCTTCTAATACCAATTTGTATTTTAATTAAATTAAAAAAAAATCCCGTGTAAAACTTCTATAAATAAATAATATTTTAAACACATAAAGTAATATAAATATGTACACTATCTAACAATAAACAAACTTGATTTATGAACCACATTAAATCGTCGTCTTGCTCCTCTCACCGACACCAAGCCTTTTTCTTTTTTTAAATAATGCATAAAAGTAAGTAGCAAACCCCAGGAAACCTGCTTTGGGCATAGATCAAATCCAGACCATCTATGCTGACAGAGAAAGTTTGGAGTGTTTGAAAACAGAAAAGTTTAATAGAAACCATTTTGTGACTTTTAACTATTGCTACAAGGCACTCATTAAAATGCTAGAGTACATTAAAATACATTAGCCTTAAGTTATTGCTGTGTTAAAATATCCCTAAGGTGTAAAAATACAAGTATCAAAACACTTAAAAAAAATCACTGCCTGCTGCTTTACCTTTAAAGGTGTATTTTAAGTGTACTACTATTTGTATTTTTTTATGATTTAATACACATATTTGTAACTTTATAATTCCCCCTTTCTGTTTTAATTAGTATGAGTTTGTTTACGGTATTACTAGTTATTTGTTACAGGTAGCGTAGTAAGAAATACACATGACTAGACATAAGAATACTTTTAACATTTATGTGTTAAACATTTTAAGGTGATTTTGTGATTTTTTTTATTACTTAATAGTTTAGTAAATTAGTTTTAATTGCTTTGTCTCTGAAGGCTGTTGATTAGGGTAATACTTGATTGAATTTTGGAATATGATGCTAACATTTAGGGTTTGTAACAGTTGTCTTGTTTCAGTGAAGACACGGAAAGTTTTCCTGGATAGGGTCTCCCAGTCCACGTTAAAAGGATTTAGTTGATACAAATTTTAATTATTAAGTCAAACTTGACTTAAGTACGATTTGGATGCAGGAACAACACTTGGGTTTGTTGGTAGATGTTTGACCAGGGAGAGTCGAGGCTTGGCTAGGCCCAGGACTCCAACTAGAGGGATTTTTCTAACACAGATCTTATGAGAAAACTGTTAGAAACAGTAACTAAGAAGGTTACTTAAATTTGAGTAAGTAATAGAGACAGGTACATAAACATAACATAGGTTGTGCAGACTGTAAAATAACAGACGTCGTCAAATACTTTCGACTAAAAAGACTACGGTACCATGAACATGATAATTAAAAGATTGCATATGCACGAGTTTACGTGCGTAACCTTAACAGAACTTAGTTTTTGTTATAATACATATAGTTATGTATAGTTGTAGTTAACTTTTGTAGAATTCAGTTGTAATACTTAACTTTAACAGAACTTAATGAATTTAATAGTAGTTAAACTTTAATAACATATTTATAGTTATTAGTACATTAGGGGTGATCGTTTGGGATATGTTTGAAAACAGTGTTGTAAGTTGTAAGTACACAGATTTTGATTTTTTTTTTTTTTTTTTGTTCTATTTTCTTTGGGACCACTGTACTTTGTAATTTAATTGTAGGTATAAAACTTAACAGGAAAAAACAGTAAGAACAGATTACAATTTTAGTTATTTATTTTTATTTAGTAAGATAATTTTTGTTATTAATTACCAAGCAATACAAAGGTAACTCATTGTGCGTATTTAGTTTAGTTTATAATTTGGGTAAATCTAGTTTACTACTTGTTTAGATTTAGTTTATTAATCAGTTTACATTTTGTCTCAACTTCTTTGTTCTGCTCGGCCCCGGCCCCGTTTTGGTTTCGGCCTGTTAATTTATTGTCAAAAAGTGTACACTCTTTATAATGTTGTCTGTGTTCAAAACGTTATTCCCCACCAAAGTTTCTCACCAAAACTTTTTTTATTTTAATTAAAATACTAAATGAATACCAAAAAGTAACAACAGTAACAATTTCTTTTCTTAAGTTAATTTTTAAACACTTGTAACTTGTTTTTAATTTTTATGGGGTTTTTTTAATAGTTATTTTAAGAATAATTTTAAATAAAAATTTAACTTTCATCTAAAAAAACCTAAATTACTCACTTACTTTGTATCTGTACAACTAAAAAAAAAATATTCTCCGACAGCTGTCCACGAGGGACAATTGTCATTTTTCTTGTCTTCCGCTGACTTCGTTCTTACCAAAGTTCCCAGGCACAGGCAGCAGGGAGGAAGAACAAATAACTATCCCCTCGCTAGCACCAGCACTAGCACTACAGAGTCACCACTCAGCTACTTGCTGGCAGTTAGCTCTACCAGATGTCACCTCCAGGGAACTTACACGTTACCTGTACAATCCCAGAAAGGCAGAAAAATTTCACTTAGCCTACAGACATACCTTTCACAGAAGCTTTAAGCAACTCAATCTTGTCCACGAAGCCTGCAGCTTCTACTGTTGCCATCTGCACCTTCTAATTGCGAATCACTTCCATCAGCACGCCAGTAACAGGCTTCCTGTTCGGAGAGAAAAAGGTAATTTTGTTAACACTGAGGTTATTTACTTTATACACCCTCCTCAGAATTGCCTTGTGGCACAGCTCTTGCAAGACAACCTCCTTTCTGGGATATCTGAATAAGGTCGTGAAATGATTACCTTCTCTACAGACTAGCTTGTGAACGAAGAGCACACAGAATCCCTCTTACAGGAGAAAAGCATCGCCGTTCAAAACACTCCTACTGCAAAACATGAACAATTCAGCTTCGCTTAACGAGTGCTCACCGTTACTCACCCGGTAAATTCAAGTTACAGGCTGCCTTTGATTTGGATTGGTCCCGGCTGTTCCATTAAGATACAAAGGACTCTCACACGCTGCATATACTCTTTGTGGTATTCACACACGTACCATTAGGAGAGACAACTGCTGTCTGTTGGTGGTGAGAGAAGCAAGATGTTGACTTAGTGTGAGCTATAAATTAAGATTTTTTATTGTCAGAAAGTGTACACTCTTTATAGTGTTGTCTGTGTTCCAAACGTTATTCCCCACAGAAGTTTCTCACAGGAGCTTTTTTTATTTTAATTAAAATACTAAGTTGATATCAGAAGGTAACAACAGCAACAGTTTTGTTTTTTTTTTGTTAAGTTAATTTTTGGACACTTGTAGCTTGTTTTTAGTTTTTATGGGTTTTTTTTTTTTATAGTTGTTTTGAGAATAATTTTGAGTAGAGGTTTAGCTTTCATCTAAGGGGCCTGGATTGCTCACTGACTTTATGTCTGTGCAGCCGGAGAAGGACAGAAGGATATTCTCCAACATATCCCCCTACTTTTCTTTGAGTAATTTAGGTTTGGTTTCTATTTCTTTTTTTTTACTGTATTTATTAAACATTTAATTATATATGGTAATAATACACTTATGGTTATAATAACTACTAAAACTATTAATTTTATTTTTATAAATTTTATTAACTAGTTTTTAAAACTTAAGTTTGTTAATTAGTTTTTTAAAGGTGTATTTTAAGTGTACTACTATTTGTATTTTTTTTATGATTTAATACACATATTTGTAACTTTATAATTCCCCCTTTCTGTTTTAATTAGTATGAGTTTGTTTACGGTATTACTAGTTATTTGTTATAGGTAGCGTAGTAAGAAATACACATGACTAGACATAAGAATACTTTTAACATTTATGTGTTAAACATTTTAAGGTGATTTTTTTATTACTTAATAGTTTAGTAAATTAGTTTTAATTGCTTTGTCTCTGAAGGCTGTTGATTAGGGTAATACTTGATTGAATTTTGGAATATGATGCTAACATTTAGGGTTTGTAACAGTTGTCTTGTTTCAGTGAAGACACGGAAAGTTTTTCTGGATAGGGTCTCCCAGTCCACGTTAAAAGGATTTAGTTGATACAAATTTTAATTATTAAGTCAAACTTGACTTAAGTACGATTTGGATGCAGGAACAACACTTGGGTTTGTTGGTAGATGTTTGACCAGGGAGAGTCGAGGCTTGGCTAGGCCCAGGACTCCAACTGGAGGGATTTTTCTAACACAGATCTTATGAGAAAACTGTTAGAAACAGTAACTAAGAAGGTTACTTAAATTTGAGTAAGTAATAGAGACAGGTACATAAACATAACATAGGTTGTGCAGACTGTAAAATAACAGACGTCGTCAAATACTTTTGACTAAAAAGACTACGGTACCATGAACATGATAATTAAAAGATTGCATATGCACGAGTTTACGTGCGTAACCTTAACAGAACTTAGTTTTTGTTATAATACATATAGTTATGTATAGTTGTAGTTAACTTTTGTAGAATTCAGTTGTAATACTTAACTGTAACAGAACTTAATGAATTTAATAGTAGTTAAACTTTAATAACATATTTATAGTTATTAATACATTAGGGGTGATCGTTTGGGATATGTTTGAAAACAGTGTTGTAAGTTGTAAGTACACAGATTTTGATTTTTTTTTTTTTTTTTTTTGTTCTATTTTCTTTGGGACCACTGTACTTTGAAATTTAATTGTAGGTATAAAACTTAACAGGAAAAAACAGTAAGAACAGATTACAATTTTAGTTATTTATTTTTATTTAGTAAGATAATTTTTGTTATTAATTACCAAGCAATACAAAGGTAACTCATTGTGCGTATTTAGTTTAGTTTATAATTTGGGTAAATCTAGTTTACTACTTGTTTAGATTTAGTTTATTAATCAGTTTACATTTTGTCTCAACTTCTTTGTTCTGCTCGGCCCCGGCCCCGTTTTGGTTTCGGCCTGTTAATTTATTGTCAAAAAGTGTACACTCTTTATAATGTTGTCTGTGTTCAAAACGTTATTCCCCACCAAAGTTTCTCACCAAAACTTTTTTTATTTTAATTAAAATACTAAATGAATACCAAAAAGTAACAACAGTAACAATTTCTTTTCTTAAGTTAATTTTTAAACACTTGTAACTTGTTTTTAATTTTTATGGGGTTTTTTTAATAGTTATTTTAAGAATAATTTTAAATAAAAATTTAACTTTCATCTAAAAAAACCTAAATTACTCACTTACTTTGTATCTGTACAACTAAAAAAAAAATATTCTCCGACAGCTGTCCACGAGGGACAATTGTCATTTTTCTTGTCTTCCGCTGACTTCGTTCTTACCAAAGTTCCCAGGCACAGGCAGCAGGGAGGAAGAACAAATAACTATCCCCTCGCTAGCACCAGCACTAGCACTACAGAGTCACCACTCAGCTACTTGCTGGCAGTTAGCTCTACCAGATGTCACCTCCAGGGAACTTACACGTTACCTGTACAATCCCAGAAAGGCAGAAAAATTTCACTTAGCCTACAGACATACCTTTCACAGAAGCTTTAAGCAACTCAATCTTGTCCACGAAGCCTGCAGCTTCTACTGTTGCCATCTGCACCTTCTAATTGCGAATCACTTCCATCAGCACGCCAGTAACAGGCTTCCTGTTCGGAGAGAAAAAGGAATTTTGTTAACACTGAGGTTATTTACTTTATACACCCTCCTCAGAATTGCCTTGTGGCACAGCTCTTGCAAGACAACCTCCTTTCTGGGATATCTGCTACTGTTACACAGAGCAATTCACAATCCAGAGGACGGAGGAATGGAGCAAGCGCCTGTCGTCTTCACTCCTTGAACGTTCTGGTCTGCTCAAGACACTTGAAATGACAGATATCACAAGGGCGTGTCCTAACAGCAAGACCCCAGCTAGCTACAGCCAGCCCCACTGCCTCTAACGCTGCTCCATCACCCCGACTCCTCTGATCCCACAAGAAGTGCAGGAAGCCTTACAAGTCCACGATTGCCTCACACAAACCCGGCAGCGTGAATCAACAGCTGCAGCAGCCCGCAGGACACGTTCCTTTGGTTGTACTAGAACGCTCTCAGCAGCTGCCTAGAAAGATCAGTTTGGTTTCGAGTTTCCAGCAATGGACCTCGGCCTAACTGGTACAGGCAAAACCCCACACAACTCCCAGTTTCCCTGCAAAGCTCCAGCCAGCTGTGGCCGGGATACTCACGGGCCGCTCTTCGGCAGCCTCCGGCAGGATCGCTCGTAGCCCACACGTGGGATCCAGCACAAGGGCACCAGCCTACAAAAACAGAGGCGTTACTGCGTCCAAGGAAGGCAGACTCCTCAGCCAGGAGAAAGCTGACAGAGGGATGGACATAACCCCACCGAATCCAGCACAGGCTAACAGGAATCACCGGTAACCCCAGGCCAAACTCGCTTGGATAAGGGAACACAGGAAAAAGCACCAAGAGCTTCGCTACAGACACACAGCCCTGAGGTGGCAGTTGGGAGGAAATATTACAGGTGGACTGCAGATACTGGTACCAAGTTAATCTGTGAAAAAAGATCACGTTTCCTTGGGAAACAACACCGAACGAGGTTTCATTTTCTCACTGTCAGTGGACAGTGAAAAAAACCTCGCCACTTGGACACGTATCTGTGCAAGGATTAACAGCTCTGCCGACAAGCACCTGGAATTACAGCAGACACCCGGCCGAACGGCAGGTGACAGCAGACGCTAATCGCAGCCACGGCAGACCCTGTCCACGTGCATTAGGGCGATGGGGCATTAAAATCACCGCCCTCCTTCAGAGCGTCCAGCTCCGGACCCGATGCGCAGCACCCCCCTCCCCTTCATTCAGGACTCCCTTTCCCTGAAAGGAACACTCACTGACACCGATTCCAGCCAGAGATGCCACGGCCCGTGCGACTGTCGACCGCAGGCCTGCTGTTTTGATAGACTCTCTGTTTGCCAAGGGAAGCCTGCAGACAGGAAAAAACAAACAAACAAACAAAATAAAAAAAAACAACAAACAAACAAACAAAAAAAAACAACCCAGAAAAACCAAACCAAAACAAAACAAAAAAAACAACAACAACAACAACAAAAAAAAACAAACCCAAAACGACAGCAGAACCACCCAGAAAAGCCCCTGGAATGTCAAAGAACAAATGAACCGGACAGGCCTACTGAGAGACAGAAGTCTGCCTTTAACCATTACCTCGCTGCCAAGTCTGGCCTGTGTGCTCATTTAAGATCCAGGCAGATCACAAGACTAATTTGGCAGCCAGTGATTATCGAAGCAAAAGATACTCATGGTGGACAGCAAGATTGAAAAATCTTGCCTGTTCTGACACTGCCAAGGCAAATGTGGTGGGGAGAATGCTTACCTGAAAAGAGGAATCCCCACCACAGAGGGAATGTCATTTAGATGTACAAAGATCTAAAAGAAGGGAAAAAAACCCTCGATAGTTTAAAGTCTCAAACTGACACGACAACAGCTTTAACTCCTTTACACCAGGAACAGATGCTTCTACAAACTTCCAATCTCAGTTCCTAAGAACAAAAATGCATACTATAAAGCATAACAATTAACTGGAAGAAATCCCACCAGATCATCTGAATGCCACTTTAATGACGATTTAATACTTAAGCAAGCTGAAGGCAATTTTGTCCGCCAGGAATCCATCAGGAAGCACTTGGATTTCTAAGGGGGTTTCTTTTTCCTTAACACAGCATGGGAATTTTTAGTTACAAATACATTTTCTACAAGCGGGAGAATATTGTTCGCTGTATACTATCAACAAAGGAAATCAATAAAAAACCCCCAACGTAACAAAGAACCCCAAACAAACACAAAAAAATCAATCAAACAAAAAACCCAAAGCAAGCACCACCAAAGGAACCGAAACAAGCGAAAAAACCCCACCATTACCCACACTAGTGCCACTAAGGGGCTATTCAGATACAAGTTAGCCATAAGTAATCCTTCCAAAAACGCAGGCAGCTAAAAATTGTTCCGCGGTCCCACAGAGAGCATGGCAAAAGAAGAGCGAGCTCCCCAGCAGGTCCTGCGTGACTGCAACCCCTGCCCCCAGAAAGCACAAAGGGAAACACGACGCCGTTGGAGAAATCCCTGTCGTCAGCACTTCAATAGTTTCAGAGCAAAATTCTGAGCAAGAACAGGAGCTCCATAGGAGGCTGCACATAATGCTCGTAAAATTCAAGCGAATTAATTTGAGCCTTAATGTGACAATAAAAATAGGAAATACAGTGTCCCTCACAAAAAGGGGATTTGGCTGCCGGCGTTAGAGCTCCCGGGGACATGAACGGCATGAACCGGCCCAGCCCCAAGCCCAGCCAGGACCCACGGAGAGCTACGGGCAGCGGAAATTGTCCCTGGCAAAGCCGTGCCCGGGAAAAGGCTGCAGCCTCCAGGCCCGGCCCCGCACCAGTCCCCCCCGCTCCCTCCACGGCAAGGAGCAGCCGGCTCCCTGCTGGCAGCTCCCGGCTGCAGGCAGCCGCTCTGCCGGCGGGCAGGGGGACGGCCGCCGGCAGCTCCGCTGACGGCTCTCCCGGGACGCTTTTGTGTTCTCCTACATTTCCCCGGGCCGGGGGGAGCGGGGAGGGGGGGGGTCCGGGAGCCCGGCGGGGCAGAGCGGGGCCGGGGAGGGAGCCCTCGTAGGAGCGGAGCGGCGCACGGGCTCCAGAGGAGAGCACGCCGCTGCCTGTCTGCGCCCGCCCACCCCCGGCGCTGCCGACCGCCGGTCACAGCCCGTGTCCGCCCACCTGCAAACGCCGTGGAAGTCGCGTCGGGTCCGCGTCAGCGCCGGGCGCCGCGCAGGCAGTCTCTTTTATAGCGGCGTCTCGTCGGTCCCGCCCAACGCGCATGCGCGCGGCGCCGCCATCTTGGGAAGGTCGAGCGCACGCCTCGCCGCCCCGCCATCTTAGGTGTGGCGGTCCGCGACTTCCGCCCTTCCTCGCCGCCATCTTGAGTGCTGGCAGAAGCCGCTTCCGGCCCTGCCGCCATCTTTGCTACGGGACGCCGAAGGCCCCCGGCACCGCGCCGAGGCGTCCGTCCCCGCCGTTGCCTGTCGGCGCCCGCCCGATTCCCGCCCGCGCCCGGCGCCGCCGGCGCCACAGCCCGCGTCCGCTCAGCGGAAAGGCCGGGGAAATCGCTCCGGGTCCCACGTCGGCGCCGGGACTCCGCGCAGGCAGCCGGAGGGACGCCCCGGGGTCCTCTTTTTCCCGCCTTTTTTCGGCGCCGCCATCTTGGGAAGGTCGAGCGCACGCCTCGCCGCCCGCCATCTTAGGTGTGGCGGCCCGCGACTTCCGCCCTTCCTCGCCGCCATCTTGAGTGCTGGCAGAAGCCGCTTCCGGCCCTGCCGCCATCTTTGCTACGGGACGCCGAAGGCCCCCGGCACCGCGCCGAGGCGTCCGTCCCCGCCGTTGCCTGTCGGCGCCCGCCCGATTCCCGCCCGCGCCCGGCGCCGCGCCACAGCCCGCGTCCGCTCAGCCGGAAAGGCCGGGGAAATCGCTGCGGGTCCGCGTCGGCGCCGGGACTCCGCGCAGGCAGCCGGAGGGACGCCCCGGGGTCCTCTTTTTCCGCCTTTTTTCGGCGCCGCCATCTTGAGAAGGTCGAGCGCACTCATCTCCGCCCCGCCATCTTAGTTGTGGCGGTCCGCGTCTTCCGCCCTTCCTCGCCGCCGTCTTGAGTGCTGGCAGAAGCCGCTTCTGGCCCTGCCGCCATCTTTGCTACGGGACGCCGAAGGCCCCCGGCACCGCGCCGAGGCGTCCGTCCCCGCCGTTGCCTGTCGGCGCCCGCCCGGTTCTTGGCCGCGCCCGGCGCCGCGACGCCCGCCCGCCCACCCGAACCGGCCCCGCCGGGCCGCCCCCGCCGCTGCCATTCGTCTCGGTCACCGCCCCGCACGGTGGCCCCGCTCGACTCCGCCCGCGGACCTTTGCCCTTCTCCCCCTCCTTCCCTCCCCTCCCCTCCCCTCCCCTCCCCTCCCCTCCATTTACAGAAACCGCCGCTCGCTGCCGCTCCTCGCCCTCGCCACGCTCGGCAGCCACGGCCGTCGCCGCTGTCCCGCGGCACCCAGCAGGGGACAGCGGCGGCGGGGGGCCGGGCGCTGCGCCGGGGGGCCGCAGCGCCTCTCTCTGTCCACCAGGCGGCAGCACCGCCGCCGAGCTCAGCCCCGGGACGCGCCTCGGGCCAGGCTGCCTGGGAGCCCTTGCGAGCCGACTCGCAGCAGCCGCGGCAGCATCTGCTCTCGTGCATTGCAGGCATCTTTTAAACCACACACCTTCATAAACCTAACACATCAAAACCACAAAGACAGGAAACCTTCCTCAGCGCTAATACACAATGCACGCCGATCCCATCACCACGGAGAAACCCAAAACCTATTTCTATTGCTGACATGAAAAAAACCCCCACCATTTAACCCTATTCAAAACTAAAAAAAACCTACCTACAAGAAATTTTTTTAAATCCCATTAGAACAAGCCCCCAAACCCCATACATTCTAAGCGTCAACTGTCCCCGAAACAAATATTTCAACTCCTACAAACGATGCTAAAAAAAACCAAAACTCCAACACGTCCACAATACATCAAAAACGTTACAGATAAGAACATAAATAAGCACCAAAACCTCATAAAAGTAAGTTCAAAAAAGAAACAAGCTCCTTAACAACACAAAAAAATGCTAACCACAAAAGAAAAAAACAGATCACTACTCCAAGTTTAAGAGTAGCCTATCAAATCCACCATGTAGATGCCCATGTCCCCAAAAATAAAACCAATACAAAACACCAAAACAACAAAGAAATCAAATTGCCAAAATTAAAACCACCACAATTAAACTTAAATTAATGACACCAAAAAAAAAATTATTCCTGAGTCCATAAACTCCTACCATAAACTCCATAACACCTCACACCATCCAAACACTAATGCCACCTATAAATAGACACGAAGCCAAAAAATAAAACGGACCGTGAAAAGCATCTCCCAAATTATCCACGACTACGAAACACGTAGGACAATCAAACAAACCAAACAAATAAAACCCCTATACTACAGGAAACAATTGTCCAAAGAGAAACAGAATAAAACCCTAACAAATTCATTCTCTCACATCACCTCAAACCCAAAACAAGCGTTCCATACTCACAAGAAATAAACCAGACTCGCTGGAACGAAAAACTCCAAACACAGACACACTCCGGACCTTACCGAACACGTACAAAAATTAATTAACAAATATAAATTTTAAAAATAGATGATAAATAAAGTTTATTAAAATAAAATTAATAATTTTAATAGTTATTACAATCATAAGAGTAAAAGTGCCATAAGTTCAATTAAGTTTAAGTGTTACTAAATTTAAGTAATGTTAAGTTAAAGATTATTAATTTTAAATTCTGTTAAACTCTATTAAAGTTAAATTCTGTTAAATTTAAATTCTACTAAATATAAGTGTTAAGTTCAAGTAAAGTTAAGTTTAAGTAATTATAAGTAAGTTTTAAAAACTGTTAAAGTGAAGTGCTGTTAAGTTTCATTTCTGTTAAGTTCAAGTGTCAATTAGTTTATAATGTTAAGTATTTAATAAATAATAAAAAAATGTAAACATAGTCTGGATTGCTCAAAGAAAAGAGGGGGGATATGTTAAAAAATAACCATTTCTAACTACACAAACATAAAGTATAAGTGAGCAATCCAGACTCCATAAACAAGTGTTAAACCTCTACTCAAAACTGTTCTCAAAACAACTGTAAAAAAAAAAAACATAAAAACTATAAACAAAGTACAAGTATCTAAAAATTAACTTAACAAAAAAAACCTGTTAAAATTATTACCTTCTAATACCAATTTGTATTTTAATTAAATTAAAAAAAAATCCCGTGTAAAACTTCTATAAATAAATAATATTTTAAACACATAAAGTAATATAAATATGTACACTATCTAAAAATAAACAAACTTGATTTATGAACCACATTAAATCGTCGTCTT
>JAVTVJ010001964.1:0-44909 GCA_034509425.1 Eopsaltria australis | reverse complement strand
CTTCAATGGGGACAAATTTTAGGATAAAAACACCCCAATTGGGTAGAAAAGTCAACGTCGGACATCAACGAGGATGGATTTGGAATAAAAATGCCCAGTTGGGTGGAAAGCCAACGCTGGGCCTCAAGGGGGATGGATTTTTGGATAAAAACACCCAGTTGGGTGGAAAAGTCAAGATTCAACATCAATGGGACAAATTTTGGGACAAAAACGCCCCCGTTGGATCAAAACCCACGACTTTGGTCAATGGGGATGAATTTGGGGATAAAAACGCTCCAGTTGGGTAGAAAAGTCAACGTCGGGCATCAATGAGGATGGATTTGGGATAAAAATGCCCCAATTGGGAGGAAAAGTCAGTGTTGGGCGAAAAAGTCAATGTTCAACATCAATGGGACAAATTTTGGGATAAAAACGCCCCCGTTGGACCAAACCCCAAGATTTTGGTCAATGGGGAAGAATTTTGGGATAAAAACGCCCCAGTTGGGTGAAAAAGGCAAGGTTGAACCTCAACAGGGATGAATTTTTGGTAAAAATGCCCAGTTGGGTGGGAAAGCCAATGTTGGGTGGAAAACTCAATGTTCAATGTCAATGGGACAAATTTCGGGATAAAAACGCCCCCGTTGGACCAAATCCAAACATTTTGGTCAATGGGGATGAATTTTGGAATAAAAATGCCCCAGTTGTGTGGAAAAGCCAATGTTGGTTGTAGAAGTCAAGATTCAACATCAATAGTAAAAATTTTGGGATAAAAACGCCCCCGTTGGACCAAAACCCAACATTTTGGCCAATGGGGATGAATTTTGGGGTAAAAATGCTCCAATTGGATGGAAAAGTCCACGTTGGGTGAAAAAGTCAATATTGGACCTCAATGGGGACAAATTTCGGGATAAAATCGCCCCGCTGGACCAAACCCCAACATTTTGTTCAATGGGGAAGAATTTTGGGGTAAAAACTGCCTAATTGTATGGAAAAGTCAATGTTGGACATCAATGGGGATGAATTTGGGGTAAAAAGGTTCAGGTGGGTGGAAAAGCCAATGTTGGGTGGAAAAGTCAAGGTTCAACATCAATGGGACAAATTTTGGGATAAAAACGCCCCCGTTGGATCAAAACCCACGACTTTGGTCAATGGGGATGAATTTTGGGATAAAAATGCTCCAATTGGGTAGAAAAGTCAAAGTTGGGTATCAATGAGGATGGATTTGTGATAAAAATGCCCCAATTGGGTGGAAAAGCCAGTGTTGGGTGGAAAAGTCAATGTTCAACATCAATGGGACAAATTTTGAGATAAAAACGCCCCCGTTGGACCAAAACCCAAGATTTTGGTCAATGGGGGATGGAAAATTCAGGGATGCGCACCCCACCTGGGTGAAAAGTCAACGTTGGATAAAAAAAGTCAGGGCTGGAAACTCACAGGATGAGCTTGGGGGATAAAAAACGAATCCTAAATTCTGATTTTTGGAAAAGTCAATGTTGGATGGAAAAGTCAAGGTTGGATCTAAACAGGGATGAGTTTTGGGATAAAAACGCTCCAATTGGATGGAAAAGTCAACGTGGGGTGGAAAACTCAATAGTGGACCTCAATGGGGGAGACATTTTGGAATAAAAACGCCCCCATCCCACCAAAACCCAAGATTTTGGTCAATGGGGGTGAATTTTGGGATAAAAAAGCCCCCATTCCACCAAAACCCAAGATTTTGGTCAATGGGGGTGAATTTTGGGATAAAAACGCCCCTGTTGGACCAAAACCCAAGATTTTGGCCAATGGGGATGAATTTTGGGATAAAAATGCTCCAATTGGATGGAAAAGTCAACGTTGGGTGGAAAACTCAATATTGGAGCTCAATGGGGACAAATTTCGGGATAAAAATGCCCCCGTTGGACCATACCCCAAGATTTTGGTGAATGGGGATGAATTTTGGGATAAAAGCACCCCAGTTGGGTGAAAAAATCAACGTTGGATGGAAAAGTCAAGGTTGGAACTCAACAGGGATTAGTTTTGGGAAAAAAGCGCTCCAATTGGACGGAAAAGTCAAGGTTGGGTGAAAAAGTCAATGTTGCACATCAACGGGGACAAATTTTGGGATAAAAACGCCCCCGTTGGACCAAACCCGAACATTCTTGTCAATGGGGATGAATTTTTGGGATAAAAAGGTCCCAATTGGGTGAAAAATCAACGTTGGATGGAGAATTCAAGGTTGAACTCGACAGGGATGAATTTTGGGATAAAAACGCTCCAATTGGACGGAAAAGTCAACGTTGGGTGGAAAAGCCAATATTGGACTTCAATGGGGACAAATTTTAGGATAAAAACGCCCCAATTGGGTAGAAAAGTCAACGTCGGACATCAACGAGGATGGATTTGGAATAAAAA
This sequence comes from Eopsaltria australis, assembly GCA_034509425.1. Taxonomy (NCBI): domain Eukaryota; kingdom Metazoa; phylum Chordata; class Aves; order Passeriformes; family Petroicidae; genus Eopsaltria; species Eopsaltria australis. The sequence goes on along the minus strand of JAVTVJ010001964.1, from coordinate 42,536 downwards.
TGCCCCAGTTGGGTGGAAAAGCCAACGCTGGGCCTCAAGGGGGATGGATTTTTGGATAAAAACACCCAGTTGGGTGGAAAAGTCAAGATTCAACATCAATGGGACAAATTTTGGGATAAAAACGCCCCCGTTGGATCAAAACTCACGACTTTGGTCAATGGGGATGAATTTTTGAGATAAAAATTCCCCAATCGTGTGAAAAAGTCAACGTTGGATGGAAAATCAAAGTTGGATCTCGACAGGGATGAGTTTTGGGATAAAAACGCCCCGTTGGACCAAAACCCAAATTTTGGGGAATGGGGATGAATTTTGGGATAAAAACCGCTCCAGTTGTGTGAAAAAGACAACGTTGGATAGGAAAGTCAATGTTGCATCTCAACAGGGATAAGTTTTAGGATAAAAACGCTCCAATTGGATGGAAAAGTAAACGTTGGGTGGAAAACTTAATAGTGGACCTCAATGGGGAGAAATTTTGGGATAAAAACACCTCAGTTGGGTAGAAAAGTCAACGCTGGATGGAAAAGTCAAGGTTGGATCTCAACAGGGATGAGTTTTAAGATAAAAACGCTCCAATTGGACGGAAAAGTCAACGTTGGGTGAAAAAGTCAATATTGGACCTCAATGGGGACAAATTTCTGGAAAAAATGCCCCCGTTGGGCCAAAACAGAACTATTTGGTCAATGGGGATAAATTTAGGGATAAAAATGCCCCAGTTGTGTGGAAAAGCCAATGTTGGGTGAAGAAGTCAAGATACAACATCAATAAGGAAAAATTTTGGGATAAAAACGCCCCTGTTGGACCAAAACCCAACATTTTGGCCAATGGGGATGAATTTTGGGATAAAAATGCTCCAATTGGATGGAAAAGTCAACGTTGGGTGGAAAACTCAATATTGGACCTCAATGGGGGCAAATTTTGTGATAAAAATGCCCCCGTTGGACCAAAACCCAAATTATGGTGAATGGGGACAAATTTCGGGATAAAAACACCCCTGTTAGACCAAACCCGAAGAGCTTGGTGAATGGGGATGAGTTTTTGGGATAAAAAGGTCCCAATTGGGTGAAAAAGTCAACGTTGGATGGAAAAGTCAAGGTTGGAACTCCACAGGAATGAGTTTTGGGATAAAAACGCTCCAATTGGACGGAAAAGTCAACTTTGGGTGGAAAACTCAATATTGGACCTCAATGGGGACAAATTTTGGAATAAAAACGCCCCCGTTGGACCAAAACCCAACATTTTGGTGAATTGGGATGAATTTTGGAATAAAAGCACCCCAATTGGGTGAAAAAGTCAACGTTGGATGGAAAAGTCACGGTTGGAACTCAACAGGGATGAGTTTTGGGATAAAAGCGCTCCAATTGGACGGAAAATCCAACATTGGGTGGGAAAGCCAATATTGGACCTCAATGGGGACAAATTTCGGGATAAAAACGCCTCTGTTGGACCACACCCCAAGACTTTGCTCAATGGGGATGAATTTTGGGATAAAAACACCCCAACTTGACGGAAAAGTCAATGTTGGTTGAAAAAGTCAATGTTCAATTTCAATGGGTCAAATTTCGGGATAAAAACGCCCTCGTTGGTCCAAAACCCAACATTTTGGTCAATGGGGATGAATTTTTGGGATAAAAACGCTCCAATTGGTCGGAAAAGTCAACATTGGGTGGAAAATCAATATTGGATTTCAATGGGAAAAAATTTTGGGATAAAAATGCCCCCGTTGGACCAAACCCCAGGAGTTTGGTCAATGGGGAAAAATTTTGGGATAAAAACGCCCCAGTTGGGTGAAAAAGGCAAGGTTGAACCTCAATGGGGATGAATTTGGGGTAAAAAAGCCCAGTTGGGTGGGAAAGCCAATGTTGGGTGGAAAAGTCAATGTTCAATGTCAATGGGACAAATTTCGGGATAAAAACGCCCCCGTTGGATCAAAACCCAAACATTTTGATCAACGGGGATGAATTTTTGGGATAAAAACTCCCCAGTTGAGTGAAAAAGTCAACATTGGATGGAAAAGTCAAGGTTGGAAGTCAACAGGGATGAGTTTTGGGATAAAAACGCTCAAATTGGACGGAAAACTCAACGTTGGGTGGAAAACTCAATATTGGACTTCCATGGAGACAAATTTTGGGATAAAAACGCCCCCGTTGGACCAAAACCCAACATTTTGGTGAATAGGGATGAATTTTGGGATAAAAATGACGCAATTGGGTGAAAAAGCCAATGTTGCGTGAAGAAGTCAAGATTCAAGATCAATGGGACAAAATTTGGGATAAAAACGCTCCCGTTGGACCAAAACCCACGACTTTGTTCAATGAGGATGAATTTTTCGGATAAAAATGCCCCAGTCGGGTGAGAAAGTCAACGTTGGATGGAAAAGTCAAGGTTGCAACTCGACAGGGATGAGTTTTGGGATTAAAACGCGCCAATTGGACGGAAAAGTCAACTTTGGGTGGAAAAGCCAATATTGGACTTCCATGGGGACAAATTTTAGGATAAAAACACCCCAATTGGGTAGAAAAGTCAACGTCGGACATCAACGAGGATGGATTTGGAATAAAAATGCCCAGTTGGGTGGAAAAGCCAACGCTGGGCCTCAAGGGGGATGGATTTTTGAATAAAAACACCCAGTTGGGTGGAAAAGTCAAGATTCAACATCAATGGGACAAATTTTGGGCTAAAAACGCTCCCTTTGGACCAAACCCCAAGGTTTTGGTCATTGGGGAAGAATTTTTGGGTAAAAACTGCCTAATTGTATGGAAAAGTCAATGTTGGACCTCAATGGGGATGAATTTGGGGTAAAAAGGCCCAGTTGGGTGGAAAAGCTAATGTTGGGTGGAAAAGTCAAGGTTCAACATCAATGGGACAAATTTTGGGATAAAAACGCCCCCGTTGGATCAAAACCCACGACTTTGGTCAATGGGGATGAATTTGAGGATAAAAATGCTCCAATTGGGTAGAAAAGTCAACGTCGGGCATCAATGAGGATGGATTTGGGATAAAAATGCCCCAATTGGGAGGAAAAGTCAGTGTTGGGCGAAAAAGTCAATGTTCAACATCAATGGGACAAATTTTGGGATAAAAACGCCCCCGTTGGACCAAACCCCAAGATTTTGGTCAATGGGGAAGAATTTTGGGATAAAAACGCCCCAGTTGGGTTAAAAAGGCAAGGTTGAACCTCAACAGGGATGAATTTTTGTAAAAAGGCCCAGTTGGGTGGGAAAGCCAATGTTGGGTGGAAAACTCAATGTTCAATGTCAATGGGACAGATTTCGGGAAAAAAACGCCCCCGTTGGACCAAATCCCAACATTTTAGTCAATGGGGATGAATTTTGGGATAAAAATGCCCCAGTTGTGTGGAAAAGCCAATGTTGGTTGTAGAAGTCAAGATTCAACATCAATAGTACAAATTTTGGGATAAAAACGCCCCCGTTGGACCAAAACCCAACATTTTGGCCAATGGGGATGAATTTTGGGGTAAAAATGCTCCAATTGGATGGAAAAGTCCACGTTGGGTGAAAAAGTCAATATTGGACCTCAATGGGGACAAATTTCGGGATAAAATCGCCCCGCTGGACCAAACCCCAACATTTTGTTCAATGGGGATGAATTTTTGGGATAAAAACGTCCCAATTGGGTGAAAAAGTCAACATTGTGTGGAAAAGCCAATATTGGACTTCAATGGGGACAAATTTTAGGATAAAAACGCCCCAATTGGGTAGAAAAGTCAACGTCGGACATCAACGAGGATGGATTTGGAATAAAAATGCCCAGTTGGGTGGAAAAGCCAACGCTGGGCCTCAAGGGGGATGGATTTTTGGATAAAAACACCCAGTTGGGTGGAAAAGTCAAGATTCAACATCAATGGGACAAATTTCGGGATAAAAACGCTCCCTTTGGACCAAACCCCAAGATTTTGGTCAATGGGGAAGAATTTTGGGGTAAAAACTCCCTAATTGTATGGAAAAGTCAATGTTGGACCACAATAGGGATGAATTTGGGGTAAAAAGGCCCAGTTGGGTGGAAAAGCCAATGTTGGGTGGAAAAGTCAAGGTTCAACATCAATGGGACAAATTTTGGGATAAAAACGCCCCCATTGGATCAAAACCCACGACTTTGGTCAATGGGGATGAATTTTAGGATAAAAGTGCTCCAATTGGGTAGAAAAGTCAACGTCGGGCATCAATGAGGATGGATTTGTGATAAAAATGCCCCAATTGTGTGGAAAATCATTGTTGGGTGGAAAGGTCAATGTTCAACATCAATGGGACAAATTTTGAGATAAAAATGCCCCCGTTGGACCAAACCCCAACATTTTGGTCAATGGGGATGAATTTTGGGATAAAAACCGCTCCAGTTGGGTGAAAAAGTCAACGTTGGATGGAAAAGTCAAGGTTGCATCTCAACAGGGATGAGTTTTGGGATAAAAACGCTCCAATTGGATGGAAAAGTAAACGTTGGGTGGAAAACTCAATAGTGGACCTCAAAGGGGAGAAATTTTGGGATTAAAACACTTCAATTGGATGGAAAAGTCAACGCTGGATTGAAAAGTCAAGGTTGGATCTCAACAGGGATGAGTTTTAAGATAAAAACGCTCCAATTGGATGGAAAAGTCAACGTTGGGTGAAAAAGTCAATATTGGACCTCAATGGGGACAAATTTTGGAATAAAAACGCCCCCGTTGGGCCAAAACAGAACTTTTTGGTCAATGGGGATAAATTTAGGGATAAAAATGCCCCAGTTGTGTGGAAAAGCCAATGTTGGCTGAAGAAGTCAATGTTCAACATCAATGGGGAAAAATTTTGGGATAAAAACGCCCCCGTTGGACCAAAATGCAACATTTTGGCCAATGGGGATGAATTTTAGGATAAAAACGTCCTAATTGGGTGAAAAAGTCAACATTGGATAGAAAAGTCAAGGTTGGAACTCGAGAGGAATGAGTTTTGGGATAAAAACGCTCCAATTGGACGGAAAAGTCAACTTTGGGTTGAAAAGCCAATATTGGACTTAATGGGGACAAATTTTGGGATAAAAACACCCCAATTGGGTAGAAAAGTCAACGTCGGACATCAACGAGGATGGATTTGGAATAAAAATGCCCAGTTGGGTGGAAAAGCCAACGCTGGGCCTCAAGGGGGATGGATTTTTGGATAAAAACACCCAGTTGGGTGGAAAAGTCAAGATTCAACATCAATGGGACAAATTTCTGGATAAAAACGCTCCCTTTGGACCAAACCCCAAGATTTTGGTCAATGGGGAAGAATTTTGGGGTAAAAACTCCCTAATTGTATGGAAAAGTCAATGTTGGACCTCAATGGGGATGAATTTGGGGTAAAAAGGCCCAGTTGGGTGGAAAAGCCAATGTTGGGTGGAAAAGTCAAGGTTCAACATCAATGGGACAAATTTTGGGATAAAAACGCCCCCGTTGGATCAAAACCCACGACTTTGGTCAATGGGGAAGAATTTTGGGATAAAAACGCCCCAGTTGGGACAAAAAGGCAAGGTTGGAACTCCACAGGAATGAGTTTTAGGATAAAAACGATCCAATTGGATGGAAAAGTCAATGTTGGGTGGAAAAGTCAATGTTGGACCTCAACGGGGACAAATTTTGGGATAAAAATGCCCCCCTCTGACCAAAACCCAAATTTTGGTGAATGGGGATGAATTTTGGGATAAAAGCACCCCAATTGGGTGAAAAAGTCAACGTTGGATGGAAAAGTCAAGGTTGGAACTCAACAGGGATGAGTTTTGGGATAAAACCATCCAATTGGACGGAAAAGTCAATGTTGGGGGAAAAAGTCAATTTTGCACCTCAACGGGGAAAATTTCGGGATAAAAATGCCCCCGTTGGGTCAAAACCCAACTTTTTGGTCAATGGGGATAAATTTTGGCATTAAAATGCCCCAGTTGTTTGGAAAAGCCAATGTTGGATGAAGAAGTCAATGTTCAAGATCAATGGGGAAAAATTTTAGGATAAAAACGCCCCCGTTGGACCAAAACCCAACATTTTGGCCAATGGGGATGAATTTTGGGATAAAAACGTCCTAATTGGGTGAAAAAGTCAACATTGGATGGAGAAGTCAAGGTTGGAACTCGAGAGGAATGAGTTTTGGGATAAAAATGCTCCAATTGGACGGAAAAGTCAACTTTGGGGGGAAAAGCCAATATTGGACTTCCATGGGGACAAATTTTGGGATAAAAACACCCCAATTGGGTAGAAAAGTCAACGTCGGACATCAACGAGGATGGATTTGGAATAAAAATGCCCAGTTGGGTGGAAAAGACAACGCTGGGCCCCAAGGGGGATGGATTTTTGGATAAAAACACCCAGTTGGGTGGAAAAGTCAAGATTCAACATCAATGGGACAAATTTCGGGATAAAAACGCTCCCTTTGGACCAAACCCCAAGATTTTGGTCAATGGGGAAGAATTTTGGGGTAAAAACTCGCTAATTGTATGGAAAAGTCAATGTTGGACCTCAATGGGGATGAATTTGGGGTAAAAAGGCCCAGTTGGGTGGAAAAGCCAATGTTGGGTGGAAAAGTCAAGGTTCAACATCAATGGGACAAATTTTGGGAAAAAAACGCCCCCGTTGGATCAAAACCCACGACTTTGGTCAATGGGGAAGAATTTTGGGATAAAAACGCCCCAGTTGGGACAAAAAGGCAAGGTTGGAACTCCACAGGAATGAGTTTTAGGATAAAAACGATCCAATTGGATGGAAAAATCAATGTTGGGTGGAAAAGTCAATGTTGGACCTCAACGGGGACAAATTTTGGGATAAAAATGCCCCCCTCTGACCAAAACCCAAATTTTGGTGAATGGGGATGAATTTTGGGATAAAAGCACCCCAATTGGGTGAAAAAGTCAACGTTGGATGGAAAAGTCAAGGTTGGAACTCAACAGGGATGAGTTTTGGGATAAAAACCATCCAATTGGACGGAAAAGCCAATGTTGGGGGAAAAAGTCAATTTTGCACCTCAACGGGGAAAATTTGGGATAAAAACACCCCTGTTGGACCAACCCGAAGAGCTTGGTCAATGGGGATGAATTTTTGGGATAAAAACGTCCTAATTGGGTGAAAAAGTCAACATTGGATGGAAAAGTCAAGGTTGGAACTCGAGAGGAATGAGTTTTGGGATAAAAACGCTCCAATTGGACGGAAAAGTCAACTTTGGGTGGAAAAGCCAATATTGGACTTCAATGGGGACAAATTTTAGGATAAAAACGCCCCAATTGGGTAGAAAAGTCAACGTCGGACATCAACGGGGATGGATTTGGAATAAAAATGCCCAGTTGGGTGGAAAAGCCAACGCTGGGCCTCAAGGGGGATGGATTTTTGGATAAAAACACCCAGTTAGGTGGAAAAGTCAATGTTCAACATCAATGGGGCAAATTTTGGGATAAAAACGCCCCCGTTGGACCAAAACCCAACATTTTGGTCAATGGGGAAGAATTTTGGGGTAAAAACTGCCTAATTGTATGGAAAAGTCAATGTTGGACCTCAATGGGGATGAATTTGGGGTAAAAAGGCCCAGTTGGGTGGAAAAGCCAATGTTGGGTGGAAAAGTCAGGATTCAACATCAATGGGACAAATTTTGTGACAAAAACGCCCCCGTTGGATCAAAACCCCTGACTTGGGTCAATGGGGGTGAATTTTGGGATAAAAACGGCCCAGTTGGGTGACAAAGGCAAGGTTGGAACTCAACAGGGATGAGTTTTGGGATAAAAACGATCCAATTGGATGGAAAAGTCAATGTTGGGTGTTAAAGTCAATGTTGGACCTCAACGGGGACAAATTTTGGGATAAAAACACCCCCGTTGGACCAAACCCCAACATTTTGGTCAATGGGGAGAAATTTTAGGATAAAAACACCCCAATTGGATGGAAAAGCCAACGCTGGATGGAAAAGTCAAGGTTGGATCTCAACAGGGATGAGTTTTAAGATAACAATGCTCCAGTGGATGGAAAAGTCAACGTAGGGTGAAAAAGTCAATATTGGACCTCAATGGGGACAAATTTCGAGATAAAAACGCCCCCGTTGGGTCAAAACCCAACTTTTTGGTCAATGGGGATAAATTTTGGCATTAAAATGCCCCAGTTGTTTGGAAAAGCCAATGTTGGATGAAGAAGTCAATGTTCAACATCAATGGGGAAAAATTTTGGGATAAAAATGCCCCCGTTGGACCAAAACCCAACATTTTGGCCAATGGGGATGAATTTTGGGATAAAAACGTCCTAATTGGGTGAAAAAGTCAACATTGGATGGAGAAGTCAAGGTTGGAATTCGACAGGGATGAGTTTTGGGATAAAAACGCTCCAATTGGACGGAAAAGTCAACTTTGGGTGGAAAAGCCAATATTGGACTTCAATGGGGACAAATTTTAGGATAAAAACACCCCAATTGGGTAGAAAAGTCAACGTCGGACATCAACGAGGATGGATTTGGAATAAAAATGCCCAGTTGGGTGGAAAAGCCAACGCTGGGCCTCAAGCGGGATGGATTTTTGGATAAAAACACCCAGTTGGGTGGAAAAGTCAAGATTCAACATCAATGGGACAAATTTCGGGATAAAAACGCTCCCTTTGGACCAAACCCAAGATTTTGGTCAATGGGGAAGAATTTTGGGGTTAAAACTCCCTAATTGTATGGAAAAGTCAATGTTGGACCTCAATGGGGATGAATTTGGGGTAAAAAGGCCCAGTTGGGTGGGAAAGCCAATGTTGGGTGGAAAACTCAATGTTCAATGTCAATGGGACAAATTTTGGGACAAAAACGCCCCCGTTGGACCAAAACCCAACATTTTAGTCAATGGGGATGAATTTTGGGATAAAAATGCCCCAGTTGTGTGGAAAAGCCAATGTTGGTTGTAGAAGTCAAGATTCAACATCAATAGTACAAATTTTGGGATAAAAACGCCCCCGTTGGACCAAAACCATACATTTTGGCCAATGGGGATGAATTTTGGGAAAAAAATGCTCCAATTGGATGGAAAAGTCCACGTTGGGTGAAAAAGTCAATATTGGACCTCAATGGGGACAAATTTCGGGATAAAAACGCCCCGCTGGAAAAAACCCCAACATTTTGTTCAATGGGGATGAATTTTTGGGATAAAAACGTCCCAATTGGGTGAAAAAGTCATCATTGGGTGGAAAAGCCAATATTGGACTTCAATGGGGACAAATTTTAGGATAAAAACTTCCCAATTGGGTAGAAAAGTCAACGTCTAACGTCAACGAGGATGGATTTGGAATAAAAATGCCCAGTTGGGTGGAAAAGCCAACGCTGGGCCTCAAGGGGATGGATTTTTGGATAAAAACACCCAGTTGGGTGGAAAAGTCAAGATTCAACATCAATGGGACAAATTTTGGGATAAAAATGCTCCCTTTGGACCAAACCCCAAGATTTTGGTCAATGGGGAAGAATTTTGGGGTAAAAACTCCCTAATTGTATGGAAAAGTTAATGTTGGAACACAATAGGGATGAATTTGGGGTAAAAAGGCCCAGTTGGGTGGAAAAGCCAATGTTGGGTGGAAAAGTCAAGGTTCAACATCAATGGGACAAATTTTGGGATAAAAACGCCGCCATTGGATCAAAACCCACGACTTTGGTCAATGGGGATGAATTTTAGGATAAAAGTGCTCCAATTGGGTAGAAAAGTCAACGTCGGGCATCAATGAGGATGGATTTGTGATAAAAATGCCCCAATTGTGTGGAAAATCATTGTTGGGCGGAAAGGTCAATGTTCAACATCAATGGGACAAATTTTGAGATAAAAACGCCCTCGTTGGACCAAACCCCAACATTTTGGTCAATGGGGATGAATTTTGGGATAAAAACCGCTCCAGTTGGGTGAAAAAGTCAACGTTGGATGGAAAAGTCAAGGTTGCATCTCAACAGGGATGAGTTTTGGGATAAAAACGCTCCAATTGGATGGAAAAGTAAACGTTGGGTGGAAAACTCAATAGTGGACCTCAAAGGGGAGAAATTTTGGGATAAAAACCAATTTGGAAAAGTCAATGGATTGAAAAGTCAAGGTTGGACTCAACAGGGATGAGTTTTAAGATAAAAACGCTCCAATTGGATGGAAAAGTCAACATTGGGTGAAAAGTCAATATTGGACTTCAATGGAGACAAATTTTGGGATAAAAACGCCCCCATTGGACCAAAACGCAACATTTTTGTGAATAGGGATGAATTTTGGGGATAAAAATGACGCAATTGGGTGGTAAAGCCAATGCTGGGTGAAGAAGTCAAGATTCAACATCAATGGGACAAATTTTGGGATAAAAACGCCCCCGTTGGACCAAAACCCACGACTTTGGTCAATGGGGATGAATTTTTGGGATAAAAATGCCCCAATCGGTTGAAAAAGTCAACGTTGGATGGAGAAGTCAAGGTTGGAACTCGACAGGGATGAGTTTTGGGATAATAACACTCCAATTTGACGGAAAAGTCAACTTTGGGTGGAAAAGCCAATATTGGACTTCCATGGGGACAAATTTTAGAATAAAAACGCCCCAATTGGGTAGAAAAGTCAACGTCGGACATCAACGAGGATGGATTTGGAATAAAAATGCCCAGTTGGGCGGAAAAGCCAACGCTGGGCCTCAAGGGGGATGGATTTTTTGGATAAAAACACCCAGTTGGGTGGAAAAGTCAAGATTCAACATCAATGGGACAAATTTTGGGATAAAACGCTCCCTTTGGACCAAACCCCAAGATTTTGGTCAATGGGGAAGAATTTTGGGGTAAAAACTCCCTAATTGTATGGAAAAGTCAATGTTGGACCTCAATGGGGATGAATTTGGGGTAAAAAGGCCCAGTTGGGTGGAAAAGCCAATGTTGGGTGGAAAAGTCAAGGTTCAATATCAATGGGACAAATTTTGGGACAAAAACGCCCCCATTGGATCAAAACCCCACGACTTTGGTCAATGGGGAAGATTTTTGGGATAAAAATGCTCCAATTGGGTAGAAAAGTCAACGTCGGGCATAAATGAGGATGGATTTGTGATAAAAATGCCCCAATTGTGTGGAAAAGTCAGTGTTGGGCGGAAAAGTCAATGTTCAATGTCAATGGGAAAAATTTCGGTATAAAATCGCCCCCGTTGGACCAAACCGCAAGACTTTGGTCAATGGGGATGAATTTTGGGATAAAAACGCTCCAGTTGGGTGAAAAAGACAACGCTGGATGGAAAAGTCAAGGTTGGATCTCAACAGGGATGAGTTTTGGTGTAACAACGCTGCAATTGGATGGAAAAGTCAACGTGGGGTGAAAAAGTCAATATTGGACCTCAATGGGGACAAATTTCGGGATAAAAATGCCCCCGTTGGGCCAAAACAGAACTTTTTGGTCAATGGGGATAAATTTTGGCATAAAAATGCCCCAGTACTTTGGAAAAGCCAATGTTGGATGAAGAAGTCAATGTTCAACATCAATGGGGACACATCTTGGGATAAAAACGCCCCCGTTGGACCAAAACCCGAATTTTGGTGAATGGGGATGAATTTTGGGATAAAAGCACCCCAGTTGGGTGAAAAAGTCAACGTTGGATGGAGAAGTCAAGGTTGGAACTCAACAGGGATGAGTTTTGGGATAAAAACCATCAAATTGGACGGAAAAGCCAATGTTGGGTGAAAAAGTCAATGTTGCACCTCAACGGGGACAAATTTCGGGATAAAAACACCCCTGTTGGACCTAACCCGAAGAGCTTGGTCAATGGGGATGAGTTTTTGGGATAAAAACGTCCCAATTGGGTGAAAAAGTCAACGTTGGATGGAGAAGTCAAGGTTGGAACTCAACAGGGATGAGTTTTGGGATAAAAACGCTCCAATTGGACAGAAAAGTCAACTTTGGGTGGAAAAGCCAATATTGGACTTCAATGGGGACAAATTTTAGGATAAAAACACCCCAATTGGGTAGAAAAGTCAACGTCGGACATCAACGAGGATGGATTTGGAATAAAAATGCCCAGTTGGGTGGAAAAGCCAACGCTGGGCCTCAAGGGGGATGGATTTTTGGATAAAAACACCCAGTTGGGTGGAAAAGTCAAGATTCAACATCAATGGGACAAATTTTGGGATAAAAACGCTCCCTTTGGACCAAACCCCAAGATTTTGGTCAATGGGGAAGAATTTTGGGGTAAAAACTGCCTAATTGTATGGAAAAGTCAATGTTGGACCTCAATGGGGATGAATTTGGGGTAAAAAGGCCCAGTTGGGTGGAAAAGCCAATGTTGGGTGGAAAAGTCAAGGTTCAACATCAATGGGACAAATTTTGGGATAAAAACGCCCCCGTTGGATCAAAACCCACGACTTTGGTCAATGGGGAAGAATTTTGGGATAAAAACGCCCCAGTTGGGACAAAAAGGCAAGGTTGGAACTCCACAGGAATGAGTTTTAAGATAAAAACGATCCAATTGGATGGAAAAGTCAATGTTGGGTGTTAAAGTCAATGTTGGACCTCAACGGGGACAAATTTTGGGATAAAAACGCCCTCGTTGGACCAAACCCCAACATTTTGGTCAATGGGGATGAATTTTGGGATAAAAACCGCTCCAGTTGGGTGAAAAAGACAACATTGGATGGAAAAGTCAAGGTTGCATCTCAACAGGGATGAGTTTTGGGATAAAAACGCTCCAATTGGATGGAAAAGTAAACGTTGGGTGGAAAACTCAATAGTGGACCTCAATGGGGAGAAATTTTGGGAAAAAACACCCCAATTGGATGGAAAAGTCAACGCTGGATGGAAAAGTCAAGGTTGGATCTCAACAGGGATGAGTTTTAAGATAAAAAAGCTCCAATTGGATGGAAAAGTCAACGTTGGGTGAAAAAGTCAATATTGGACCTCAATGGGGACAAATTTTGGAATAAAAACGCCCCCGTTGGGCCAAAACAGAACTTTTTGGTGAATGGGGATAAATTTAGGGATAAAAATGCCCCAGTTGTGTGGAAAAGCCAATGTTGGCTGAAGAAGTCAATGCTCAACATCAATGGGGAAAAATTTTGAGATAAAAACGCCCCCATTGGACCAAAACGCAACATTTTGGCCAATGGGGATGAATTTTGGGATAAAAATGACGCATTTGGGTGGAAAAGCCAACGCTGGGTGAAGAAGTCAAGAGTCAACATCAATGGGACAAATTTTGGGATAAAAACGCCCCCGTTGGACCAAAACCTACGACTTTGGTCAATGGGGATGAATTTTTAGGATAAAAATGCCCCAATCGAGTGAAAAAGTCAACGTTGGATGGAGAAGTCAAGGTTGGAACTCAACAGGGATGAGTTTTGGGATAAAAACGCTCCAATTGGACGGAAAAGTCAACTTTGGGTTGAAAAGCCAATATTGGACTTTAATGGGGACAAATTTTGGGATTTAAACACCCCAATTGGGTAGAAAAGTCAACGTCGGACATCAACGAGGATGGATTTGGAATAAAAATGCCCAGTTGGGTGGAAAAGCCAACGCTGGGCCTCAAGGGGGATGGATTTTTGGATAAAAACACCCAGTTGGGTGGAAAAGTCAAGATTCAACATCAATGGGACAAATTTCGGGATAAAAACGCTCCCTTTGGACCAAACCCCAAGATTTTGGTCAATGGGGAAGAATTTTGGGGTAAAAACTCCCTAATTGTATGGAAAAGTCAATGTTGGACCTCAATGGGGATGAATTTGGGGTAAAAAGGCCCAGTTGGGTGGAAAAGCCAATGTTGGGTGGAAAAGTCAAGATTCAACATCAATGGGACAAATTTTGTGACAAAAACGCCCCCGTTGGATCAAAACCCCTGACTTTGGTCAATGGGGTGAATTTTGGGATAAAAACGCCCCAGTTGGGTGACAAAGGCAAGGTTGGAACTCAACAGGGATGAGTTTTGGGATAAAAACGATCCAATTGGATGGAAAAGTCAATGTTGGGTGTTAAAGTCAAAGTTGGATCTCAACAGGGATGAGTTTTAAGATAACAACGCTCCAATTGGATGGAAAAGTCAACGTTGGGAGAAAAAGTCAATATTGGACCTCAATGGGGACAAATTTCGGGATAAAAATGCCCCCGTTGGGCCAGAACCCAAGATTTTGGTCAATGGGGATAAATTTTGGCATAAAAATGCCCCAGTTGTTTGGAAAAGCCAATGTTGGGTGAAGAAGTCAATGTTCAACATCAATGGGGAAAAATTTTGGGATAAATACGCCCCCGTTGGACAAAAACCCAACATTTTGGCCAATGGGGATGAATTTTTGGATAAAAATGCTCCAATTGGATGGAAAAGTCACCGTTGGGTAGAAAACTCAATATTGGACCTCAATGGGGACACATTTTGGGATAAAAATGCCCCCGTTGGACCAAAACCCAAATTTTGGTGAATGGGGATGAATTTTGGGATAAAAGCACCCCAGTTGGGTTAAAAAGTCAACGTTGGATGGAAAAGTCAAGGTTGGAACTCAACAGGGATGAGTTTTGGGATTCCAATTGGACGGAAAAGCCAATGTTGGGTGAAAAAGTCAATGTTGCTCAAAATTTCGGGATAAAAACGCCCCTGTTGGAACAAACCCAAACATTTTGGTCAATGGGGATGAATTTCTGGGATAAAAAGGTCCCAATTGGGTGAAAAAGTCAACATTGGATGGAAAATCAAGGTTGGAACTCGACAGGGATGAGTTTTGGGATAAAAACGCTCCAATTGGACGGAAAAGTCAACTTTGGGTGGAAAAACCAATATTGAACTTCAATGGGGACAAATTTTTGGATAAAAACGCCCCAATTGGGTAGAAAAGTCAACGTCGGACATCAACGAGGATGGATTTGGAATAAAAATGACCAGTTGGGTGGAAAAGCCAACGCTGGGCCTCAAGGGGGATGGATTTTTGGATAAAAACACCCAGTTGGGTGGAAAAGTCAAGATTCAGCATCAATGGGACAAATTTTGGGATAAAAACGCTCCCTTTGGCTCAAACCCCAAGGTTTTTTTTCAATGGGGAAGAATTTTGGGGTAAAAACTGCCTAATTGTATGGAAAAGTCAATGTTGGACCTCAATGGGGATGAATTTGGGGTAAAAAGGCCCAGTTGGGTGGAAAAGTCAATGTTGGGTGGAAAAGTCAAGGTTCAACATCAATGGGACAAATTTTGGGATAAAAACGCCCCCTTTGGATCAAAACCCACGACTTTGGTCAATGGGGAAGAATTTTGGGATAAAAACGTCCCAGTTAAGTTAAAAAGGCAACGTTGGAATTCAACAGGGATGTATTTGGGGATAAAAGGCCCAGTTGGGTGGGAAAGCCAATGTTGGGTGGAAAAGTCAATGTTCAATGTCAATGGGACAGATGTTGGGATAACAACGCCACCGTTGGACCAAACCCCAACATTTTGCTCAATGGGGATGAATTTTTGGGATAAAAACGTCCCCAGTTGAGTGAAAAAGTCAAGATTGGATGGAAAAGTCAAGGTTGGAACTCAACAGGGATGAGTTTTGGGATAAAAACACTCCAATTGGATGGAAAACTCAACTTTGGGTGGAAAACTCAATATTGGACTTCAATGGAGACAAATTTTGGGATAAAAACGCCCCCATTGGACCAAAACGCAACATTTTTGTGAATAGGGATGAATTTTGGGGATAAAAATGACGCAATTGGGTGGTAAAGCCAATGCTGGGTGAAGAAGTCAAGATTCAACATCAATGGGACAAATTTTGGGATAAAAACGCCCCCGTTGGACCAAAACCCACGACTTTGGTCAATGGGGATGAATTTTTGGGATAAAAATGCCCCAATCGGTTGAAAAAGTCAACGTTGGATGGAGAAGTCAAGGTTGGAACTCGACAGGGATGAGTTTTGGGATAATAACACTCCAATTTGACGGAAAAGTCAACTTTGGGTGGAAAAGCCAATATTGGACTTCCATGGGGACAAATTTTAGAATAAAAACGCCCCAATTGGGTAGAAAAGTCAACGTCGGACATCAACGAGGATGGATTTGGAATAAAAATGCCCAGTTGGGCGGAAAAGCCAACGCTGGGCCTCAAGGGGGATGGATTTTTTGGATAAAAACACCCAGTTGGGTGGAAAAGTCAAGATTCAACATCAATGGGACAAATTTTGGGATAAAACGCTCCCTTTGGACCAAACCCCAAGATTTTGGTCAATGGGGAAGAATTTTGGGGTAAAAACTCCCTAATTGTATGGAAAAGTCAATGTTGGACCTCAATGGGGATGAATTTGGGGTAAAAAGGCCCAGTTGGGTGGAAAAGCCAATGTTGGGTGGAAAAGTCAAGGTTCAATATCAATGGGACAAATTTTGGGACAAAAACGCCCCCATTGGATCAAAACCCCACGACTTTGGTCAATGGGGAAGATTTTTGGGATAAAAATGCTCCAATTGGGTAGAAAAGTCAACGTCGGGCATAAATGAGGATGGATTTGTGATAAAAATGCCCCAATTGTGTGGAAAAGTCAGTGTTGGGCGGAAAAGTCAATGTTCAATGTCAATGGGAAAAATTTCGGTATAAAATCGCCCCCGTTGGACCAAACCGCAAGACTTTGGTCAATGGGGATGAATTTTGGGATAAAAACGCTCCAGTTGGGTGAAAAAGACAACGCTGGATGGAAAAGTCAAGGTTGGATCTCAACAGGGATGAGTTTTGGTGTAACAACGCTGCAATTGGATGGAAAAGTCAACGTGGGGTGAAAAAGTCAATATTGGACCTCAATGGGGACAAATTTCGGGATAAAAATGCCCCCGTTGGGCCAAAACAGAACTTTTTGGTCAATGGGGATAAATTTTGGCATAAAAATGCCCCAGTACTTTGGAAAAGCCAATGTTGGATGAAGAAGTCAATGTTCAACATCAATGGGGACACATCTTGGGATAAAAACGCCCCCGTTGGACCAAAACCCGAATTTTGGTGAATGGGGATGAATTTTGGGATAAAAGCACCCCAGTTGGGTGAAAAAGTCAACGTTGGATGGAGAAGTCAAGGTTGGAACTCAACAGGGATGAGTTTTGGGATAAAAACCATCAAATTGGACGGAAAAGCCAATGTTGGGTGAAAAAGTCAATGTTGCACCTCAACGGGGACAAATTTCGGGATAAAAACACCCCTGTTGGACCTAACCCGAAGAGCTTGGTCAATGGGGATGAGTTTTTGGGATAAAAACGTCCCAATTGGGTGAAAAAGTCAACGTTGGATGGAGAAGTCAAGGTTGGAACTCAACAGGGATGAGTTTTGGGATAAAAACGCTCCAATTGGACAGAAAAGTCAACTTTGGGTGGAAAAGCCATTATTGGACTTCCATGGGGACAAATTTTAGAATAAAAACACCCAAATTGGGTAGAAAAGTCAACGTCTAACGTCAACGAGGATGGATTTGGAATAAAAATGCCCAGTTGGGTGGAAAAGCCAACGCTGGGCCTCAAGGGGGATGGATTTTTGGATAAAAACACCCAGTTGGGTGGAAAAGTCAAGATTCAACATCAATGGGACAAATTTTGGGATAAAAACGCTCCCTTTGGACCAAACCCCAAGGTTTTTTTTCAATGGGGAAGAATTTTGGGGTAAAAACTGCCTAATTGTATGGAAAAGTCAATGTTGGACCTCAATGGGGATGAATTTGGGGTAAAAAGGCCCAGTTGGGTGGAAAAGCCAATGTTGGGTGGAAAAGTCAAGGTTCAACATCAATGGGACAAATTTTGTGACAAAAACGCCCCCTTTGGATCAAAACCCACGACTTTGGTAAATGGGGAAGAATTTTGGGATAAAAACGTCCCAGTTAAGTTAAAAAGGCAAGGTTGGAATTCAACAGGGATGTATTTGGGGATAAAAGGCCCAGTTGGGTGGGAAAGCCAATGTTGGGTGGAAAAGTCAATGTTCAATGTCAATGGGACAAATTTTGGGATAACAACTCCCCCGTTGGACCAAAACCCAACATTTTGCTCAATGGGGATGAATTTTTGGGATAAAAACGTCCCCAGTTGAGTGAAAAAGTCAACATTGGATGGAAAAGTCAAGGTTGGAACTCAACAGGGATGAGTTTTGGGATAAAAACACTCCAATTGGATGGAAAAGTCAACTTTGGGTGGAAAACTCAATATTGGACTTCAATGGAGACAAATTTTGGGATAAAAACGCCCCCATTGGACCAAAACGCAACATTTTGGTGAATAGGGATGAATTTTGGGATAAAAATGACGAAATTGGGTGGAAAAGCCAATGCTGGGTGAAGAAGTCAAGATTCAACATCAATGGGACAAATTTTGGGATAAAAACGCCCCCGTTGGACCAAAACCCACGACTTTGGTCAATGGGGATGAATTTTTGGGATAAAAATGCCCCAATCGGGTGAAAAAGTCAACGTTGGATGGAGAAATCAAGGTTGGAACTCGACAGGGATGAGTTTTGGGATAATAACACTCCAATTTGACGGAAAAGTCAACTTTGGGGAGAAAACTTAATGTTGGACTTCCATGGGGACAAATTTTAGAATAAAAACACCCAAATTGGGTAGAAAAGTCAACGTCTAACGTCAACGAGGATGGATTTGGAATAAAAATGCCCAGTTGGGTGGAAAAGCCAACGCTGGGCCTCAAGGGGGATGGATTTTTGGATAAAAACACCCAGTTGGGTGGAAAAGTCAAGATTCAACATCAATGGGACAAATTTCGGGATAAAAACGCTCCCTTTGGACCAAACCCCAAGATTTTGGTCAATGGGGAAGAATTTTGGGGTAAAAACTCCCTAATTGTATGGAAAATCAATGTTGGACCTCAATGGGGATGAATTTGGGGTAAAAAGGCCCAGTTGGGTGGAAAAGCCAATGTTGGGTGGAAAAGTCAAGGTTCAACATCAATGGGACAAATTTTGGGATAAAAACGCCCCCGTTGGATCAAAACCCACGACTTTGGTCAATGGGGATGAATTTTGGGATAAAAATGCTCCAATTGGGTAGAAAAGTCAACGTCGGGCATCAATGAGTTTGGATTTGTGATAAAAATGCCCCAATTGGGTGGAAAAGTCAGTGTTGGGTGGAAAAGTCAATGTTCAACATCAATGGGACAAATTTTGAGATAAAAACGCCCCCGTTGGACCAAACCCCAAGACTTTGGTCAATGGGGATGAACTTTGGGATAAAAACGCTCCAGTTGGGTGAAAAAGACAACGCTGGATGGAAAAGTCAAGTTTGGATCTCAACAGGGATGAGTTTTGGGATAACAACGCTCTAATTGGATGGAAAAGTCAACGTGGGGTGAAAAAGTCAATATTGGACCTCAATGGGGACAAATTTCGGGATAAAAATGCCCCCGTTGGGCCAAAACCCAACTTTTTGGTCAATGGGGATAAATTTTGGCATAAAAATGCCCCAGTTGTGTGGAAAAGCCAATGTTGGATGAAGAAGTCAATGTTCAACATCAATGGGGAAAAATTTTGGGATAAAAACGCCCCCGTTGGACCAAAACCCAAATTTTGGTGAATGGGGATGAATTTTGGGATAAAAGCACCCCAGTTGGGTGGAAAAGTCAACGTTGGATGGAAAAGTCAAGGTTGGAACTCAACAGGGATGAGTTTTGGGATAAAAACCATCCAGCTGGACGGAAAAGCCAATGTTGGGTGAAAAAGTCAATGTTGCACCTCAACGGGGACAAATTTCGGGATAAAAACACCCCTGTTGGACCAAACCCGAAGAGCTTGGTCAATGGGGATGAATTTTTGGGATAAAAACGTCCAATTGGGTGAAAAAGTCAACGTTGGATGGAGAAGTCAAGGTTGGAACTCAACAGGGATGAGTTTTGGGATAAAAACGCTCCAATTGGACGGAAAAGTCAACTTTGGGTGGAAAAGCCAATATTGGACTTCCATGGGGACAAATTTTAGGATAAAAACGCCCCAATTGGGTAGAAAAGTCAACGTCGGACATCAACGAGGATGGATTTGGAATAAAAATGCCCAGTTGGGTGGAAAAGCCAACGCTGGGCCTCAAGGGGGATGGATTTTTGGATAAAAACACCCAGTTGGGTGGAAAAGTCAAGATTCAACATCAATGGGACAAATTTTGGGATAAAAACGCTCCCTTTGGACCAAACCCCAAGATTTTGGTCAATGGGGAAGAATTTTGGGGTAAAAACTCCCTAATTGTATGGAAAAGTCAATGTTGGACCTCAATGGGGATGAATTTGGGGTAAAAAGGCCCAGTTGGGTGGAAAAGCCAATGTTGGGTGGAAAAGTTAAGGTTCAACATCAATGGGACAAATATTGGAACAAAAACGCCCCCGTTGGATCAAAACCCACGACTTTGGTCAATGGGGAAGAATTTTGGGATAAAAACGCCCCCGTTGGACCAAACCCCAACATTTTGCTCAATGGGGATTAATTTTTGGGATAAAAACGTCCCCAGTTGAGTGAAAAAGTCAAGATTGGATGGAAAAGTCAAGGTTGGAACTCAACAGGGATGAGTTTTGGGATAAAAACACTCCAATTGGATGGAAAAGTCAACTTTGGGTGGAAAACTCAATATTGGACTTCAATGGAGACAAATTTTGGGATAAAAACGCCCCCATTGGACCAAAACGCAACATTTTGGTGAATAGGGATGAATTTTGGGATAAAAATGACGCAATTGGGTGGAAAAGCCAATGCTGGGTGAAGAAGTCAAGATTCAACATCAATGGGACAAATTTTGGGATAAAAACGCCCCCGTTGGACCAAAACCCACGACTTTGGTCAATTAGGATGAATTTTTGGAATAAAAATGCCCCAATCGGGTGAAAAAGTCAACGTTGGATGGAGAAGTCAAGGTTGGAACTCGAGAGGGATGAGTTTTGGGATAAAAACACTCCAATTGGATGGAAAAGTCAACTTTGGGGGGAAAACTTAATATTGGACTTCAATGGGGACAAATTTTAGGATAAAAACGCCCCAATTGGGTAGAAAAGTCAACGTCGGACATCAACGAGGATGGATTTGGAATAAAAATGCCCAGTTGGGTGGAAAAGCCAACGCTGGGCCTCAAGGGGGATGGATTTTTGGATAAAAACACCCAGTTGGGTGGAAAAGTCAAGATTCAACATCAATGGGACAAATTTCGGGATAAAAACGCTCCCTTTGGACCAAACCCCAAGATTTTGGTCAATGGGGAAGAATTTTGGGGTAAAAACTCCCTAATTGTATGGAAAAGTCAATGTTGGACCTCAATGGGGATGAATTTGGGGTAAAAAGGCCCAGGTGGGTGGAAAAGCCAATGTTGGGTGGAAAAGTTAAGGGTCAATATCAATGGGACAAATTTTGGGACAAAAACGCCCCCGGTGGATCAAAACCCACGACTTTGGCCAATGGGCATGAATTTTGAGATAAAAACGCTCCATTTGGGTGAAAAAGTCAACGCTGGATGGAAAAGTCAAGGTTGGATCTCAACAGGGATGAGTTTTGGGATAAAAACACCCCAATTGGATGGAAAAGTCAACGTTGAGTGGAACACTCAATATTGGACTTCCATGGGGACAAATTTCGGGGTAAAAAGGCCCCCGTTCGACCAAAACCCCAACATTTTTGTCAATGGGGATGAATTTTTGGGATAAAAATGACGCAATTGGGTGGAAAAGCCTATGTTGGTTTTAGAAGTCAAGATTCAACGTCAATGGGACAAATTTTGGGATAAAAACGCCGCCGTTGGACTAAATCCCAACATTTTGGCCAATGGGGATGAATTTTGGGGATAAAAATGCCCCAATTGGGTGGAAAAGCCAACGTTGGGTGAAGAAGTCAAGATTCAACATCAATGGGACAAATTTTGGGATAAAAACGCCCCCGTTGGACCAAAACCCACGACTTTGGTCAATGGGGATGAATTTTTGGGATAAAAATGCTCCAATCGGGTGAAAAAGTCAAAGTTGGGTGGAAAACCCAGTATTGGACCTCAATGGTGACACATTTCGGGATAAAAATGCCCCCGTTGGACCAAAACCCAAATTTTGGTGAATGGGGATGAATTTTGGGATAAAAGCACCCCAATTGGGTGAAAAAGTCAACGTTGGATGGAAAAGTCAAGGTTGGAACTCAACAGGGATTAGTTTTGGGATAAAAGCGATCCAATTGGACGGAAAAGTCAATGTTGGGTGAAAAAGTCAATGTTGGACCTCAACGGGGACAAATTTCGGGATAAAAAGGCCCCCGTTGGACAAAACCCCAACATTTTGGTCAATGGGGATGAATTTTTGGGATAAAAACGTCCCAATTGGGTGAAAAAGTCAACGTTGGTTGGAAAACTCAATATTGGACCTCAATGGGGACACATTTTGGGATAAAAATGCCCCCGTTGGACCAAAACCAAAATTTTGGTGAATGGGGATGAAATTTGGATAAAAGCACCCCAATTGGGTAGAAAAGGTCAACGTTGGATGGAAAAGTCAAGGTTGGAACTCGACAGGGATGAGTTTTGGGATACAAACGCTCTAATTGGACGGAAAAGTAAACTTTCGGTGGAAAACTCAATATTGGACTTCAATGGGGACAAATTTTGAATAAAAAACGCCCCCAGTGGACCATAACCCAGGTCTTTGGTCAATGGGGATGAATTTTTGGGTTAAAAATGCCCCAGTTGTACGAAAAAGTCAACATTGGATGGAAAATCAAGGTTGGAACTCGACAGGGATGAGTTTTGGGATAAAAACGCTCCAATTGGACGGAAAAGTCAACTTTGGGTGGAAAAACCAATATTGGACTTCAATGGGGACAAATTTTAGGATAAAAACGCCCCAATTGGGTAAAAAATTCAACGTCGGACATCAACGAGGATGGATTTGGAATAAAAATGCCCAGTTGGGTGGAAAAGCCAACGCTGGGCCTCAAGGGGGATGGATTTTTGGATAAAAACACCCAGTTGGGTGGAAAAGTCAAGATTCAACATCAATGGGACAAATTTCGGGATAAAAACGCTCCCTTTGGACCAAACCCCAAGATTTTGGTCAATGGGGAAGAATTTTGGGGTAAAAACTCCCTAATTGTATGGAAAAGTCAATGTTGGACCTCAATGGGGATGAATTTGGGGTAAAAAGGCCCAGTTGGGTGGAAAAGCCAATGTTGGGTGGAAAAGTCAAGGTTCAATATCAATGGGACAAATTTTGTGACAAAAACGCCCCCGTTGGATCAAAACCCACGACTTTGGTCAATGGGGATGAATTTGGGGATAAAAACGCCCCAGTTGGGTGAAAAAGACAACGCTGGATTGAAAAGTCAAGGTTGGATCTCAACAGGGATGAGTTTTAGGATAAAAACGCTCCAATTGGATGGAAAAGTAAACGTGGGGTGAAAAAGTCAATATTGGACCTCAATGGGGACAAATTTCGGGATAAAAATGCCCCCGTTTGGCCAAAACCCAACTTTTTGGTCAATGGGGATAAATTTTGGCATAAAAATGCCCCAGTTGTTTGGAAAAGCCAATGTTGGATGAAGAAGTCAATGTTCAACATCAATGGGGAAAAATTTTGGGATAAAAACGCCCCCGTTGGACCAAAACCCAACATTTTGGCCAATGGGGATGAATTTTGGGGATAAAAATGCTCCAATTGGATGGAAAAGTCACCGTTGGGTAGAAAACTCAGTATTGGACCTCAATGGGGACAGATTTTGGGATAAAAATGCCTCCGTTGGACCAAAACCCAAATTTTGGTGAATGGGGATGAATTTTGGGATAAAAGCACCCCAGTTGGGTGAAAAAGTCAACGTTGGATGGAAAAGTCAAGGTTGGAACTCAACAGGGATGAGTTTTGGGATAAAAACCATCCAATTGGATGGAAAAGCCAATGTTGGGTGAAAAAGTCAATGTTGCACCTCAACGGGGACAAATTTCGAGATAAAAACACCCCTGTTGGACCAAACCCGAAGAGCTTGGTCAATGGGGATGAGTTTTTGGGATAAAAACGTCCCAATTGGGTGAAAAAGTAGACGTTGGACATCAACGAGGATGGATTTGGAATAAAAATGCCCAGTTGGGTGGAAAAGCCAACGCTGGGCCTCAAGGGGGATGGATTTTTGGATAAAAACACCCAGTTGGGTGGAAAAGTCAAGATTCAACATCAATGGGACAAATTTTGGGATAAAAACGCTCCCTTTGGACCAAACCCCAAGATTTTGGTCAATGGGGAAGAATTTTGGGGTAAAAACTCCCTAATTGTATGGAAAAGTCAATGTTGGGCCTCAATGGGGATGAATTTAGGGTAAAACGGCCCAGTTGGGTGTGAAAGCCAATGTTGGGTGGAAAAGTCAATGTTCAATGCCAGTGGGACAAATTTTGGGATAAAAACGCCCCCGTTGGACCAAACCCCAACATTTTGGTCAATGGGGATGAATTTTGGGATAAAAACGTCCCCAGTTGAGTGAAAAAGTCAACATTGGATGGAAAAGTCAAGGTTGGAACTCAACAGGGATTAGTTTTGGGATAAAAACACTCCAATTGGATGGAAAAGTCAACTTTGGGTGGAAAACTCAATATTGGACTTCAATGGAGACAAATTTTGGGATAAAAACGCCCCCATTGGACCAAAACGCAACATTTTGGTGAATAGGGATGAATTTTGGGATAAAAATGACGCAATTGGGTGGAAAAGCCAATGCTGGGTGAAGAAGTCAAGATTCAACATCAATGGGACAAATTTTGGGATAAAAACGCCCCCGTTGGACCAAAACCCACGACTTTGGTCAATGGGGATGAATTTTTGGAATAAAAATGCCCCAATCGGGTGAAAAAGTCAACGTTGGATGGAGAAGTCAAGGTTGGATCTCAACAGGGATGAGTTTTGGGATAAAAACGCTCCAATTGGATGGAAAAGTAAACGTTGGGTGGAAAACTCAATAGTGGACCTCAATGGGGAGAAATTTTGGGATAAAAACGCCCCCGTTGGACCAACCCCCAACATTTTGGTCAATGGGGATGAATTTTGGGATAAAAACCGCTCCAGTTGGGTGAAAAAGACAACATTGGATGGAAAAGTCAAGGTTGCATCTCAACAGGGATGACGCCCCCGTTGGTGGTCAATGGGGATGAATTTTGGGATAAAAACCGCTCCAGTTGGGTCCAAGGTTGCATCTCAACAGGGATGAGTTTTGGGATAAAAACGCTCCAATTGGATGGAAAACGTTGGGTGGAAAACTCAATAGTGGACCTCAATGGGGAGAAATTTTGGGATAAAAACACCCCAATTGGATGGAAAAGTCAACGCTGGATAGAAAAGTCAAGGTTGGAACTCGAGAGGAATGAGTTTTGGGATAAAAACGCTCCAATTGGACGGAAAAGTCAACTTTGGGTGGAAAAGACAATATTGGACTTCAATGGGGACAAATTTTATGATAAAAACGCCCCATTGGGTAGAAAAGTCAACGTCGGACATCAACGAGGATGGATTTGGAATAAAAATGCCCAGTTGGGTGGAAAAGACAACGCTGGGCCTCAAGGGGGATGGATTTTTGGATAAAAACACCCAGTTGGGTGGAAAAGTCAAGATTCAACATCAATGGGACAAATTTCGGGATAAAAACGCTCCCTTTGGACCAAACCCCAAGATTTTGGTCAATGGGGAAGAATTTTGGGGTAAAAACTCCCTAATTGTATGGAAAAGTCAATGTTGGACCTTAATGGGGATGAATTTGGGGTAAAAAGGCCCAGTTGGATGGAAAAGCCAATGTTGGGTGGAAAAGTTAAGGTTCAACATCAATGGGACAAATTTTGGGACAAAAACGCCCCCGTTGGATCAAAACCCATGACTTTGGTCAATGGGGAAGAATTTTGGGATAAAAACGCCCCAGTTGGGTTAAAAAGGCAAGGTTGGAACTCAACAGGGGTGTATTTGGGGTAAAAAGGCCCAGTTGGGTGGGAAAGCCAATGTTGGGTGGAAAAGTCAATGTTCAATGTCAATGGGAAAAATTTCGGGATCAGAAAAGCACCCGTTGGACCAAAACCCAAATTTTGGTGAATGGGGATGAATTTTGGGATAAAAGCACCCCAATTGGGTGAAAAAGTCAACGTTGGATGGAAAAGTCAAGGTTGGAACTCAACAGGGATGAGTTTTGGGATAAAAACACTCCAATTGGATGGAAAAGTCAACTTTGGGTGGAAAACTCAATATTGGACTTCAATGGAGACAAATTTTGGGATAAAAACGCCCCCGTTGGGCCAAAACCCAACTTTTTGGTCAATGGGGATAAATTTTGGCATAAAAATGCCCCAGTTGTTTGGAAAAGCCAATGTTGGACGAAGAAGTCAATGTTCAACATCAATGGGGAAAAATTTTGGGATAAAAACGCCCCCGTTGGACCAAAACCCAACTTTTTGGTCAATAGGGATAAATTTTTGGGATAAAAATGCTCCAATTGAATGGAAAAGTCACCGTTGGGTAGAAAACTCAGTATTGGACCACAATGGGGACACATTTTGGGATAAAAATGCCCCCGTTGGACAAAAACCCAAATTTTGGTGAATGGGGATGAATTTTGGGATAAAAGCACCCCAATTGGGTGAAAAAGTCAACGTTGGATGGAAAAGTCAAGGTTGGAACTCAACAGGGATGAGTTTTGGGATAAAAACGATCCAATTGGACGGAAAAGTCAATGTTGGGTGAAAAAGTCAATGTTGGACCTCAATGGGGAGAAATTTCGGGATAAAAACGCCCCTGTTGGAACAAACCCAAACATTTTGGTCAATGGGGATGAATTTCTGGGATAAAAAGGTCCCAATTGGGTGAAAAAGTCAACATTGGATGGAAAAGTCAAGGTTGGAACTCGACAGGGATGAGTTTTGGGATAAAAACGCGCCAATTGGACGGAAAAGTCAACTTTGGGTGGAAAACCAATATTGGACTTCAATGGGGACAAATTTTAGGATAAAAACGCCCCAATTGGGTAGAAAAGTCAACGTCGGACATCAACGAGGATGGATTTGGAATAAAAATGCCCAGTTGGGTGGAAAAGCCAACGCTGGGCCTCAAGGGGGATGGATTTTTGGATAAAAACACCCAGTTGGGTGGAAAAGTCAAGATTCAACATCAATGGGACAAATTTCGGGATAAAAACGCTCCCTTTGGACCAAACCCCAAGATTTTGGTCAATGGGGAAGAATTTTGGGGTAAAAACTCCCTAATTGTTTGGAAAAGTCAATGTTGGACATCAATGGGGATGAATTTGGGGTAAAAAGGCCCAGTTGGGTGGAAAAGCCAATGTTGGGTGGAAAAGTCAAGGTTCAACATCAATGGGACAAATTTTGGGATAAAAACGCCCCCGTTGGATCAAAACCCATGACTTTGGTCAATGGGGAAGAATTTTGGGATAAAAACGCCCCAGTTGGGACAAAAAGGCAAGGTTGGAACTCCACAGGAATGAGTTTTAGGATAAAAACGATCAAATTGGATGGAAAAGTCAATGTTGGGTGGAAAAGTCAATGTTGGACCTCAACGGGGACAAATTTTGGGATAAAAACGCCCCCGTTGGACCAACTCCTAACATTTTGGTCAATGGGGATGAATTTTGGGATAAAAACCGCTCCAGTTGGGTGAAAAAGACAACATTGGATGGAAAAGTCAAGGTTGCATCTCAACAGGGATGAGTTTTGGGATAAAAACGCTCCAATTGGATGGAAAAGTCAATGTTGGGTGGAAAACTCAATAGTGGACCTCAATGGGGAGAAATTTTGGGATAAAAACACCCCAATTGGATGGAAAAGTCAACGCTGGATAGAAAAGTCAAGGTTGGAACTCGAGAGGAATGAGTTTTGGGATAAAAACGCTCCAATTGGACGGAAAAGTCAACTTTGGGTGGAAAAGACAATATTGGACTTCAATGGGGACAAATTTTAAGATAAAAACACCCCCATTGGGTAGAAAAGTCAACGTCGGACATCAACGAGGATGGATTTGGAATAAAAATGCCCAGTTGGGTGGAAAAGCCAACGCTGGGCCTCAAGGGGGATGGATTTTTGGATAAAAACACCCAGTTGGGTGGAAAAGTCAAGATTCAACATCAATGGGACAAATTTTGGGATAAAAACGCTCCCTTTGGACCAAACCCCAAGGTTTTGGTCAATGGGGAAGAATTTTGGGGTAAAAACTCCCTAATTGTATGGAAAAGTCAATGTTGGACCTCAATGGGGATGAATTTGGGGTAAAAAGGCCCAGTTGGGTGGAAAAGCCAATGTTGGGTGGAAAAGTTAAGGTTCAACATCAATGGGACAAATTTTGTGACAAAAACGCCCCCGTTGGATCAAAACCCATGACTTTGGTCACTGGGGAAGAATTTTGGAATAAAAAAGCCCCAGTTGGGTTAAAAAGGCAAGGTTGGAACTCAACAGGGATGTATTTGGGGTAAAAAGGCCCAGTTGGGTGGGAAAGCCAATGTTGGGTGGAAAAGTCAATGTTCAATGTCAATGGGAAAAATTTCGGGATCAGAAAAGCACCCGTTGGACCAAAACCCAAATATTGGTGAATGGGGATGAATTTTGGGATAAAAGCACCCCAATTGGGTGAAAAAGTCAACGTTGGATGGAAAAGTCAAGGTTGGAACTCAACAGGGATGAGTTTTGGGATAAAAACACTCCAATTGGATGGAAAAGTCAACTTTGGGTGGAAAACTCAATATTGGACTTCAATGGAGACAAATTTTGAGATAAAAACGCCCCTGTTGGGCCAAAACCCAACTTTTTGGTCAATGGGGATAAATTTTGGCATAAAAATGCCCCAGTTGTTTGGAAAAGCCAATGTTGGACGAAGAAGTCAATGTTCAACATCAATGGGGAAAAATTTTGGGATAAAAACGCCCCCGTTGGACCAAAACCCAACTTTTTGGTCAATAGGGATAAATTTTTGGGATAAAAATGCTCCAATTGGATGGAAAAGTCACCGTTGGGTAGAAAACTCAGTATTGGACCACAATGGGGACACATTTTGGGATAAAAATGCCCCCGTTGGACAAAAACCCAAATTTTGGTGAATGGGGATGAATTTTGGGATAAAAGCACCCCAATTGGCGTGAAAAAGTAACGTTGGAGGAAAAAGTCAAGGTTGGAGATCAAAGGGATGAGTTTGGGATAAAAGATCCATATTGGACGGAAAACTAAATGTTGGGTGAAAAAGTCAATGTTGAACCTCTAATGGGAGAAATTGTCGGGATAAAAACAGCCCTGTTGGAACAAACCACTAAACATTTTTGGTTCAATGGGATGAATTTCTAGGATAAAAACAAGGGTCCCAATTGGGTGAGTAAAGGATCAAATTGATAGGAAAAAGTCAAGGTTGGCAGACTCACGACAGGGATTGAGCTTTATGTGGGCATATGAAAAACCGCAGACCATGGACGGAAAAGTCAACGTTGGGTGGAAAAGCCAATATTGGACTTTCATGGGGACAAATTTTAGGATAAAACGCCCCAATTGGGTAGAAAAGTCAACGTCGGACATCAACGAGGATGGATTTGGAATAAAAATGCCCAGTTGGGTGGAAAAGCCAACGCTGGGCCTCAGGGGGGATGGATTTTTGGATAAAAACACCCAGTTGGGTGGAAAAGTCAAGATTCAACATCAATGGGACAAATTTCGGGATAAAAACGATCCCTTTGGACCAAACCCCAAGATTTTGGTCAATGGGGAAGAATTTTGGGTAAAAACTCCCTAATTGTATGGAAAAGTCAATGTTGGACCTCAATGGGGATGAAATTTGGGGTAAAAGGCCAGTTGGGTGGACAAAGTCATGTTGGGTGAAAAGATGGAGGTTCACATCCCATGTGGACAAGATCTTGGGAAAAAACGCACCCGTTTGGGGATTTTCCAAAAAAACCACCGACTGGTCAAGGGGAAGAATTCTTGGGAGTAAAAAAGCCGCACAGTTGGGAACAAAAAGGCAGTTGGGAACTGCCAGACAGGAATGAGTATTAGGATAAGACAGTCCAATGTGGGGAAGAAGCCAATGTTGTGTGGAAAAGTCAATGTTCAATGTCAATGGGACAAATTTTGGGATAAAAACGCCCCCGTTGGACCAAACCCCAACATTTTGGTCAATGGGGATGAATTTTGGGATAAAAACCGCTCCAGTTGGGTGAAAAAGACAACATTGGATGGAAAAGTCAAGGTTGCATCTCAACAGGGATGAGTTTTTGGATAAAAACGCTCCAATTGGATGGAAAAGTAAACGTTGGGTGGAAAACTCAATAGTGGACCTCAATGGGGAGAAATTTTGGGATAAAAACACCCCAATTGGATGGAAAAGTCAACGTTGGATGGAAAAGTCAAGGTTGGATCTCAACAGAGATGAGTTTTAAGATAAAAACGCTCCAATTGGATGGAAAAGTCAACGTTGGGTGAAAAAGTCAATATTGGACCTCAATGGGGACAAATTTTGGAATAAAAATGCCCCCGTTGGGCCAAAACACCACTTTTTGGTCAATGGGGATAAATTTAGGGATAAAAATGCCCCAGTTGTGTGGAAAAGCCAATGTTGGCTGAAGAAGTCAATGTTCAACATCAATGGGGAATAATTTTGGGATAAAAACGCCCCTGTTGGACCAAAACCCAACATTTTGGCCAATGGGGATGAATTTTGGGATAAAAATGCTCCAATTGGATGGAAAAGTCAACGTTGGGTGGAAAAATCAATATTGGACCTCAATGGGGACACATTTTGGGATAAAAATGCCCCCGTCTGACCAAAACCCAAATTTTGGTCAATGGGGATGAATTTTGGGATAAAAGCACCCCAATTGGGTGAAAAAGTCAACGTTGGATGGAAAAGTCAAGGTTGGAACTCAACAGGGATGAGTTTTGGGATAAAAACACTCCAATTGGATGGAAAAGTCAACTTTGGGTGGAAAACTCAATATTGGACTTCAATGGAGACAAATTTTGGGATAAAAACGCCCCCGTTGGGCCAAAACCAAACTTTTTGGTCAATGGGGATAAATTTTGGCATAAAAATGCCCCAGTTGTTTGGAAAAGCCAATGTTGGCTGAAGAAGTCAATGTTCAACATCAATGGGGAAAAATTTTGGGATAAAAACGCCCCCGTTGGACCAAAACCCAACTTTTTGGTCAATAGGGATAAATTTTGGGATAAAAATGCTCCAATTGAATGGAAAAGTCACCGTTGGGTAGAAAACTCAGTATTGGACCACAATGGGGACACATTTTGGGATAAAAATGCCCCCGTTGGACAAAAACCCAAATTTTGGTGAATGGGTATGAATTTTGGGATAAAAGCACCCCAATTGGGTGAAAAAGTCAACGTTGGATGGAAAAGTCAAGGTTGGAACTCAACAGGGATGAGTTTTGGGATAAAAACGATCCAATTGGACGGAAAAGTCAATGTTGGGTGAAAAAGTCAATGTTGAACCTCAATGGGGAGAAATTTCGGGATAAAAACGCCCCTGTTGGAACAAACCCAAACATTTTGGTCAATGGGGATGAATTTCTGGGATAAAAAGGTCCCAATTGGGTGAAAAAGTCAACATTGGATGGAAAAGTCAAGGTTGGAACTCGACAGGGATGAGTTTTTGGGATAAAAACGCGCCAATTGGACGGAAAAGTCAACTTTGGGGTGGAAAAGACAATATTGGACTTCAATGGGGACAAATTTTAGGATAAAAACGCCCCAATTGGGTAGAAAAGTCAACGTCGGACATCAACGAGGATGGATTTGGAATAAAAATGCCCAGTTGGGTGGAAAAGCCAACGCTGGGCCTCAAGGGGGATGGATTTTTTGATAAAAACACCCAGTTGGGTTGAAAAGTCAAGATTCAACATCAATGGGACAAATTTCGGGATAAAAACGCTCCCTTTGGACCAAACCCCAAGATTTTGGTCAATGGGGAAGAATTTTGGGGTAAAAACTCCCTAATTGTATGGAAAAGTCAATGTTGGACCTCAATGGGGATGAATTTGGGTTAAAAAGGCCCAGTTGGGTGGAAAAGCCAATGTTGGGTGGAAAAGTCAAGGTTCAACATCAATGGGACAAATTTTGGGATAAAAACGCCCCGTTGGATCAAAACCCACGACTTTGGTCAATGGGGATGAATTTTTCGGATAAAAAACGTCCGCCAGTTGGACAAAAAGCAAGGTGGAACTCGGGCAGGAATGAGTGGTGTAGGGATAGATAAGATCCAATTGGGTGGAAAAGTCAGTGTTGGGTGGAAAGTCAATGTTCAACATCAATGGGACAAATTTTGGGATAAAAACGCCCCCGTTGGACCAACCCCAACATTTTGGTCAATGGGGATGAATTTTGGGATAAAAACCGCTCCAGTTGGGTGAAAAAGACAACATTGGATGGAAAAGTCAAGGTTGCATCTCAACAGGGATGAGTTTTGGGATAAAAACGCTCCAATTGGATGGAAAAGTAAACGTTGGGTGGAAAACTCAATAGTGGACCTCAATGGGGAGAAATTTTGGGATAAAAACACCCCAATTGGATGGAAAAGTCAACGTTGGGTGGAAAAGTCAAGGTTGGATCTCAACAGGGATGAGTTTTAAGATAAAAACGCTCCAATTGGATGGAAAAGTGAATGTTGGGTGAAAAAGTCAATATTGGACCTCAATGGGGACAAATTTTGGAATAAAAATGCCCCCGTTGGGCCAAAACACCACTTTTTGGTCAATGGGGATAAATTTAGGGATAAAAATGCCCCAGTTGTTTGGAAAAGCCAATGTTGGCTGAAGAAGTCAATGTTCAACATCAATGGGGAAAAATTTTGGGATAAAAACGCCCCTGTTGGACCAAAACCCAACATTTTGGCCAATGGGGATGAATTTGGGATAAAAATGCTCCAATTGGATTGGAAAAGTCAACGTGGGTGGAATTCATATTGGACTCATCTATGGGGGACACATTTTGGATAAAAATGCCGCACGTCTGAACCAAAACGCCAAATTTTTGTGAATGGAATGAATTTTGGGATAGAAAGCACCAATTGGGTGAAAGTCAAGTTGGAATGGAAAAGTCAAGGTGGAACTCACAGGGATGAGTTTGGAAAAACACTCAATTGGATGGAAAGTCACTTTGGGTGGAAAACTCAATATTGGACTTCAATGGAGACAAATTTTGGGATAAAAAAGCCCCCGTTGGGCCAAAACCCAACTTTTTGGTCAATGGGGATAAATTTTGGCATAAAAATGCCCCAGTTGTTTGGAAAAGCCAATGTTGGATGAAGAAGTCAATGTTCGACATCAATGGGGAAAAATTTTGGGATAAAATTGCCCCCGTTGGACCAAAACCAAACTTTTTGGTCAATAGGGATAAATTTTGGGATAAAAATGCTCCAATTGGACGGAAAAGTCACCGTTGGGTAGAAAACTCAGTATTGGACCACAATGGGGACACATTTTGGGATAAAAATGCCCCCGTTGGACAAATACCCAAATTTTGGTGAATGGGGATGAATTTTGGGATAAAAGCACCCCAATTGGGTGAAAAAGTCAACGTTGGATGGAAAAGTCAAGGTTGGAACTCAACAGGGATGAGTTTTGGGATAAAAACGATCCAATTGGATGGAAAAGTCAATGTTGGGTGAAAAAGTCAATGTTGGACCTCAATGGGGAGAAATTTTGGGATAAAAACACCCCCGTTAACCCAAACCGTAAGAGTTTCGTCAATGGGGATGAATTTTTGGGATAAAAACGTCCCAATTGGGTGAAAAAGTCAACGTTGGATGGAAAAGTCAAGGTTGGAACTCAACAGGGATGAGTTTTGGGATAAAAACACTCCAATTGGATGGAAAAGTCAACGTTGGGTGGAAAACTCAATATTGGACTTCAACGGACACAAATTTTGGGATAAAAACGCCCCCATTGGACCAAAATGCAACATTTTTTTGAATAGGGATGAATTTTGGGATAAAAATGACGCAATTGGGTGGAAAAGCCAATGCTGGGTGAAGAAGTCAAGATTCAACATCAATGGGACAAATTTTTGGATAAAAACGCCCCCGTTGGACCAAAACCCACGACTTTGGTCAATGGGGATGAATTTTTGGGATAAAAATGCCCCAATCGGGTGAAAAAGTCAACGTTGGATGGAGAAGTCAAGGTTGGAACTCGAGAGGGATGAGTTTTGGGATAAAAACACTCCAATTGGATGGAAAAGTCAACTTTGGGGGGAAAACTTAATATTGGACTTCAATGGGGACAAATTTTAGGATAAAAACGCCCCAATTGGGTAAAAAATTCAACGTCGGACATCAACGAGGATGGATTTGGAATAAAAATGCCCAGTTGGGTGGAAAAGCCAACGCTGGGCCTCAAGGGGGATGGATTTTTGGATAAAAACACCCAGTTGGGTGGAAAAGTCAAGATTCAACATCAATGGGACAAATTTCGGGATAAAAACGCTCCCTTTGGACCAAACCCCAAGATTTTGGTCAATGGGGAAGAATTTTGGGGTAAAAACTCCCTAATTGTATGGAAAAGTCAATGTTGGACCTCCAATGGGGATGAATTTGGGGTAAAAAGGCCCAGTTGGGTGGAAAAGCCAATGTTGGGTGGAAAAGTTAAGGTTCAATATCAATGGGACAAATTTTGTGACAAAAACGCCCCCGTTGGATCAAAACCCACGACTTTGGTCAATGGGGATGAATTTGGGGATAAAAACGCCCCAGTTGGGTGAAAAAGACAACGCTGGATTGAAAAGTCAAGGTTGGATCTCAACAGGGATGAGTTTTAGGATAAAAACGCTCCAATTGGATGGAAAAGTCAACGTGGGGTGAAAAAGTCAATATTGGACCTCAATGGGGACAAATTTCGGGATAAAAATGCCCCCGTTGGACCAAAACCCAACATTTTGGCCAATGGGGATGAATTTTGGGGATAAAAATGCTCCAATTGGATGGAAAAGTCACCGTTGGGTAGAAAACTCAATATTGGACCTCAATGGGGACAGATTTTGGGATAAAAATGCCTCCGTTGGACCAAAACCCAAATTTTGGTGAATGGGGATGAATTTTGGGATAAAAGCACCCCAGTTGGGTGAAAAAGTCAACGTTGGATGGAGAAGTCAAGGTTGGAACTCAACAGGGATGAGTTTTGGGATAAAAACCATCCAATTGGATGGAAAAGCCAATGTTGGGTGAAAAAGTCAATGTTGCACCTCAACGGGGACAAATTTCGAGATAAAAACACCCCTGTTGGACAAAACCCGAAGAGCTTGGTCAATGGGGATGAGTTTTTGGGATAAAAACGTCCCAATTGGGTGAAAAAGTAGACGTTGGACATCAACGAGGATGGATTTGGAATAAAAATGCCCAGTTGGGTGGAAAAGCCAACGCTGGGCCTCAAGGGGGATGGATTTTTGGATAAAAACACCCAGTTGGGTGGAAAAGTCAAGATTCAACATCAATGGGACAAATTTTGGGATAAAAACGCTCCCTTTGGACCAAACCCCAAGATTTTGGTCAATGGGGAAGAATTTTGGGGTAAAAACTCCCTAATTGTATGGAAAAGTCAATGTTGGGCCTCAATGGGGATGAATTTAGGGTAAAACGGCCCAGTTGGGTGTGAAAGCCAATGTTGGGTGGAAAAGTCAATGTTCAATGTCAGTGGGACAAATTTTGATATAAAAACGCCCCCGTTGGACCAAACCCCAACATTTTGGTCAATGGGGATGAATTTTGGGATAAAAACGTCCCCAGTTGAGTGAAAAAGTCAACATTGGATGGAAAAGTCAAGGTTGGAACTCAACAGGGATGAGTTTTGGGATAAAAACACTCCAATTGGATGGAAAAGTCAACTTTGGGTGGAAAACTGAATATTGGACTTCAATGGAGACAAATTTTGGGATAAAAACGCCCCCATTGGACCAAAACACAACATTTTGGTGAATAGGGATGAATTTTGGGATAAAAATGACGCAATTGGGTGGAAAAGCCAATGCTGGGTGAAGAAGTCAAGATTCAACATCAATGGGACAAATTTTGGGATAAAAACGCCCCCGTTGGATCAAAACCCACGACTTTGGTCAATGGGGATGAATTTTTGGAATAAAAATGCCCCAATCGGGTGAAAAAGTCAACGTTGGATGGAGAAGTCAAGGTTGGATCTCAACAGGGATGAGTTTTGGGATAAAAACGCTCCAATTGGACGGAAAAGTAAACGTTGGGTGGAAAACTCAATATTGGACCTCAATGGGGACAAATTTCGGGATAAAAACGCCCCCGTTGGACCAAACCCCAACATTTTGGTCAATGGGGATGAATTTTGGGATAAAAACCGCTCCAGTTGGGTGAAAAAGTCAACGTTGGATGGAAAAGTCAAGGTTGGATCTCAACAGGGATGAGTTTTGGGATAAAAACGCTCCAATTGGATGGAAAAGTAAACGTTGGGTGGAAAACTCAATAGTGGACCTCAAAGGGGAGAAATTTTGGGATTAAAA
Organism: Eopsaltria australis; assembly: GCA_034509425.1. NCBI lineage: Eukaryota > Metazoa > Chordata > Aves > Passeriformes > Petroicidae > Eopsaltria > Eopsaltria australis. The sequence goes on along the minus strand of JAVTVJ010001964.1, from coordinate 6,167 downwards.
CACTTCAATTGGATGGAAAAGTCAACGCTGGATTGAAAAGTCAAGGTTGGATCTCAACAGGGATGAGTTTTAAGATAAAAACGCTCCAATTGGACGGAAAAGTCAACTTTGGGTGGAAAAGCCAATATTGGACTTCAATGGGGACAAATTTTATGATAAAAACGCCCCAATTGGGTAGAAAAGTCAACGTCGGACATCAACGAGGATGGATTTGGAATAATAATGCCCAGTTGGGTGGAAAAGCCAACGCTGGGCCTCAAGGGGGATGGATTTTTGGATAAAAACACCCAGTTGGGTGGAAAAGTCAAGATTCAACATCAATGGGACAAATTTCGGGATAAAAACGCTCCCTTTGGACAAAACCCAAGATTTTGGTCAATGGGGAAGAATTTTGGGGTAAAAACTGCCTAATTGTATGGAAAAGTCAATGTTGGACCTCAATGGGGATGAATTTGGGGTAAAAAGGCCCAGTTGGGTTGAAAAGCCAATGTTGGGTGGAAAAGTTAAGGTTCAACATCAATGGGACAAATTTTGGGACAAAAACGCCCCCGTTGGATCAAAACCCATGACTTTGGTCAATGGGGAAGAATTTTGGGATAAAAACGCCCCAGTTGGGTTAAAAAGGCAAGGTTGGAACTCAACAGGGTGTATTTGGGGTAAAAAGGCCCAGTTGGGTGGGAAAGCCAATGTTGGGTGGAAAAGTCAATGTTCAATGTCAATGGGAAAAATTTCGGGATCAGAAAAGCACCCGTTGGACCAAAACCCAAATTTTGGTGAATGGGGATGAATTTTGGGATAAAAGCACCCCAATTGGGTGAAAAAGTCAACGTTGGATGGAAAAGTCAAGGTTGGAACTCAACAGGGATGAGTTTTGGGATAAAAACACTCCAATTGGATGGAAAAGTCAACTTTGGGTGGAAAACTCAATATTGGACTTCAATGGAGACAAATTTTGGGATAAAAACGCCCCCGTTGGGCCAAAACCAAACTTTTTGGTCAATGGGGATAAATTTTGGCATAAAAATGCCCCAGTTGTTTGGAAAAGCCAATGTTGGCTGAAGAAGTCAATGTTCAACATCAATGGGGAAAAATTTTGGGATAAAAACGCCCCCGTTGGACCAAAACCAAACTTTTTGGTCAATAGGGATAAATTTTTGGGATAAAAATGCTCCAATTGAATGGAAAAGTCACCGTTGGGTAGAAAACTCAGTATTGGACCACAATGGGGACACATTTTGGGATAAAAATGCCCCCGTTGGACAAAAACCCAAATTTTGGTGAATGGGGATGAATTTTGGGATAAAAGCACCCCAATTGGGTGAAAAAGTCAACGTTGGATGGAAAAGTCAAGGTTGGAACTCAACAGGGATGAGTTTTGGGATAAAAACGATCCAATTGGACGGAAAAGTCAATGTTGGGTGAAAAAGTCAATGTTGGACCTCAATGGGGAGAAATTTCGGGATAAAAACGCCCCTGTTGGAACAAACCCAAACATTTTGGTCAATGGGGATGAATTTCTGGGATAAAAAGGTCCCAATTGGGTGAAAAAGTCAACATTGGATGGAAAAGTCAAGGTTGGAACTCGACAGGGATGAGTTTTGGGATAAAAACGCGCCAATTGGACGGAAAAGTCAACTTTGGTTGGAAAAGACAATATTGGACTTCAATGGGGACAAATTTTAGGATAAAAACGCCCCAATTGGGTAGAAAAGTCAACGTCGGACATCAACGAGGATGGATTTGGAATAAAAATGCCCAGTTGGGTGGAAAAGCCAACGCTGGGCCTCAAGGGGGATGGATTTTTGGATAAAAACACCCAGTTGGGTGGAAAAGTCAAGATTCAACATCAATGGGACAAATTTTGGGATAAAAACGCTCCCTTTGGACCAAACCCCAAGATTTTGTTCAATGGGGAAGAATTTTGGGGTAAAAACTCCCTAATTGTATGGAAAAGTCAATGTTGGACCTCAATGGGGATGAATTTGGGGTAAAAAGGCCCAGTTGGGTGGAAAAGTCAATGTTGGGTGGAAAAGATAAGGTTCAACATCAATGGGACAAATTTTGGGACAAAAACGCCCCCGTTGGATCAAAACCCACGACTTTGGTCAATGGGGAAGAATTTTGGGATAAAAACGCCCCAGTTGGGACAAAAAGGCAAGGTTGGAACTCCACAGGAATGAGTTTTAGGATAAAAACGATCCAATTGGATGGAAAAGTCAATGTTGGGTGGAAAAGTCAATGTTGGACCTCAACGGGGACAAATTTTGGGATAAAAACGCCCCCGTTGGACCAACCCCCAACATTTTGGTCAATGGGGATGAATTTTGGGATAAAAACCGCTCCAGTTGGGTGAAAAAGACAACATTGGATGGAAAAGTCAAGGTTGCATCTCAACAGGGATGAGTTTTGGGATAAAAACGCTCCAATTGGATGGAAAAGTAAACGTTGGGTGGAAAACTCAATAGTGGACCTCAATGGGGAGAAATTTTGGGATAAAAACACCCCAATTGGATGGAAAAGTCAACGCTGGATAGAAAAGTCAAGGTTGGAACTCGAGAGGAATGAGTTTTGGGATAAAAACGCTCCAATTGGACGGAAAAGTCAACTTTGGGTGGAAAAGACAATATTGGACTTCAATGGGGACAAATTTTATGATAAAAACACCCCCATTGGGTAGAAAAGTCAACGTCGGACATCAACGAGGATGGATTTGGAATAAAAATGCCCAGTTGGGTGGAAAAGCCAACGCTGGGCCTCAAGGGGGATGGATTTTTGGATAAAAACACCCAGTTGGGTGGAAAAGTCAAGATTCAACATCAATGGGACAAATTTCGGGATAAAAACGCTCCCTTTGGACCAAACCCCAAGATTTTGGTCAATGGGGAAGAATTTTGGGGTAAAAACTCCCTAATTGTATGGAAAAGTCAATGTTGGACCTTAATGGGGATGAATTTGGGGTAAAAAGGCCCAGTTGGGTTGAAAAGCCAATGTTGGGTGGAAAAGTTAAGGTTCAACATCAATGGGACAAATTTTGGGACAAAAACGCCCCCATTGGATCAAAACCCATGACTTTGGTCAATGGGGAAGAATTTTGGGATAAAAACGCCCCAGTTGGGTTAAAAAGGCAAGGTTGGAACTCAACAGGGGTGTATTTGGGGTAAAAAGGCCCAGTTGGGTGGGAAAGCCAATGTTGGGTGGAAAAGTCAATGTTCAATGTTAATGGGAAAAATTTCGGGATCAGAAAAGCACCCGTTGGACCAAAACCCAAATTTTGGTGAATGGGGATGAATTTTGGGATAAAAGCACCCCAATTGGGTGAAAAAGTCAACGTTGGATGGAAAAGTCAAGGTTGGAACTCAACAGGGATGAGTTTTGGGATAAAAACACTCCAATTGGATGGAAAAGTCAACTTTGGGTGGAAAACTCAATATTGGACTTCAATGGAGACAAATTTTGGGATAAAAACGCCCCCGTTGGGCCAAAACCCAACTTTTTGGTCAATGGGGATAAATTTTGGCATAAAAATGCCCCAGTTGTTTGGAAAAGCCAATGTTGGACGAAGAAGTCAATGTTCAACATCAATGGGGAAAAATTTTGGGATAAAAACGCCCCCGTTGGACCAAAACCCAACTTTTTGGTCAATAGGGATAAATTTTTGGGATAAAAATGCTCCAATTGAATGGAAAAGTCACCGTTGGGTAGAAAACTCAGTATTGGACCACAATGGGGACACATTTTGGGATAAAAATGCCCCCGTTGGACAAAAACCCAAATTTTGGTGAATGGGGATGAATTTTGGGATAAAAGCACCCCAATTGGGTGAAAAAGTCAACGTTGGATGGAAAAGTCAAGGTTGGAACTCAACAGGGATGAGTTTTGGGATAAAAACGATCCAATTGGACGGAAAAGTCAATGTTGGGTGAAAAAGTCAATGTTGACCTCAATGGGGAGAAATTTCGGGATAAAAACGCCCCTGTTGGAACAAACCCAAACATTTTGGTCAATGGGGATGAATTTCTGGGATAAAAAGGTCCCAATTGGGTGAAAAAGTCAACATTGGATGGAAAAGTCAAGGTTGGAACTCGACAGGGATGAGTTTTGGGATAAAAACGCGCCAATTGGACGGAAAAGTCAACTTTGGGTGGAAAAGCCAATATTGGACTTCAATGGGGACAAATTTTAGGATAAAAACGCCCCAATTGGGTAGAAAAGTCAACGTCGGACATCAACGAGGATGGATTTGGAATAAAAATGCCCAGTTGGGTGGAAAAGCCAACGCTGGGCCTCAAGGGGGATGGATTTTTGGATAAAAACACCCAGTTGGGTGGAAAAGTCAAGATTCAACATCAATGGGACAAATTTCGGGATAAAAACGCTCCCTTTGGACCAAACCCCAAGATTTTGGTCAATGGGGAAGAATTTTGGGGTAAAAACTCCCTAATTGTATGGAAAAGTCAATGTTGGACCTCAATGGGGATGAATTTGGGGTAAAAAGGCCCAGTTGGGTGGAAAAGTCAATGTTGGGTGGAAAAGATAAGGTTCAACATCAATGGGACAAATTTTGGACAAAAACGCCCCCGTTGGATCAAAACCCACGACTTTGGTCAATGGGGAAGAATTTTGGGATAAAAACGCCCCAGTTGGGACAAAAAGGCAAGGTTGGAACTCCACAGGAATGAGTTTTAGGATAAAAACGATCCAATTGGATGGAAAAGTCAATGTTGGGTGGAAAAGTCAATGTTGGACCTCAACGGGGACAAATTTTGGGATAAAAACGCCCCCGTTGGACCAACCCCCAACATTTTGGTCAATGGGGATGAATTTTGGGATAAAAACCGCTCCAGTTGGGTGAAAAAGACAACACTGGATGGAAAAGTCAAGGTTGCATCTCAACAGGGATGAGTTTTGGGATAAAAACGCTCCAATTGGATGGAAAAGTAAACGTTGGGTGGAAAACTCAATAGTGGACCTCAATGGGGAGAAATTTTGGGATAAAAACACTCCAATTGGATGGAAAAGTCAACGCTGGATGGAAAAGTCAAGGTTGGATCTCAACAGGGATGAGTTTTAAGATAAAAACGCTCCAATTGGATGGAAAAGTCAACGTTGGGTGAAAAAGTCAATATTGGACCTCAATGGGGACAAATTTTGGAATAAAAATGCCCCCGTTGGGCCAAAACACCACTTTTTGGTCAATGGGGATAAATTTAGGGATAAAAATGCCCCAGTTGTGTGGAAAAGCCAATGTTGGCTGAAGAAGTCAATGTTCAACATCAATGGGGAAAAATTTTGGGATAAAAATGCCCCTGTTGGACCAAAACCCAACATTTTGGCCAATGGGGATGAATTTTGGGATAAAAATGCTCCAATTGGATGGAAAAGTAAACGTTGGGTGGAAAAATCAATATTGGACCTCAATGGGGACAAATTTTGGGATAAAAATGCCCCCGTCTGACCAAAACCCAAATTTTGGTGAATGGGGATGAATTTTGGGATTAAAGCACCCCAATTGGGTGAAAAAGTCAACGTTGGATGGAAAAGTCAAGGTTGGAACTCAACAGGGATGAGTTTTGGGATAAAAACACTCCAATTGGATGGAAAAGTCAACTTTGGGTGGAAAACTCAATATTGGACTTCAATGGAGACAAATTTTGGGATAAAAACGCCCCCGTTGGGCCAAAACCCAACTTTTTGGTCAATGGGGATAAATTTTGGCATAAAAATGCCCCAGTTGTTTGGAAAAGCCAATGTTGGATGAAGAAGTCAATGTTCAACATCAATGGGGAAAAATTTTGGGATAAAAACGCCCCCGTTGGACCAAAACCCAACTTTTTGGTCAATAGGGATAAATTTTTGGGATAAAAATGCTCCAATTGAATGGAAAAGTCACCGTTGGGTAGAAAACTCAGTATTGGACCACAATGGGGACACATTTTGGGATAAAAATGCCCCCGTTGGACAAATACCCAAATTTTGGTGAATGGGGATGAATTTTGGGATAAAAGCACCCCAATTGGGTGAAAAAGTCAACGTTGGATGGAAAAGTCAAGGTTGGAACTCAACAGGGATGAGTTTTGGGATAAAAACGATCCAATTGGATGGAAAAGTCAATGTTGGGTGAAAAAGTCAATGTTGGACCTCAATGGGGAGAAATTTCGGGATAAAAA